>OU974075.1:4327630-4575130 GCA_918843875.1 Diadumene lineata | reverse complement strand
ATTCGAGCACTTTTTACAAATTATTGGCAGCCTAACATTTTTGGTATTTCACTCGACAACTGAAAAATATTATGACTCTATAATTGTCTTATTTACAACTGAAAACCTAGCCGATGAACTTCATTGAATATTACACACGAGAGCCAAAATAATACTTTACAAGAAAGTATAAAAATAATGGTGAAAAGTTAAGATAATTTCCTATACTATAGACATATTTTATTAAATAGGTCTTATGACGTATTTTCAGCAAAGACAAACAAGCTAAGGTCACGCAATGTCCAAATTCTTGCGACAGATCAAAATTATGAACCTTCCTATTCAGAAAATATACAAGCAATTTTTTTTGTTATGATTTAGCTCCCTCCAGCGACTAGTCAAGATGTTATTCAGAAAAAAAAAACATTTTGAAAGTTGAATTTGTAATAAAGCTATACATATATCCGCTCCTGTGTGTTTGTTTCTATATCATAATTTTGTGCAGTCAGCTTTGAATTCAATCCATAATATTTTTGTTTCTGAAGAAAACACTTTATTTTTCTTAACATTTGCATCGTTTAATACAAAACGAAAAGAAATAAGTTTCAATTAATTACGGTATTTATTCCAACTTCAAGAAAAGTAAACAGAGAGAAAGTTTTTTCAGACATAAGGCTTTAAACAGGATTTAAAGTGACCTCTTTTCAGCTCAATGCCGCTAGCCATGAGATTTCTATATAACTATCTCAAGAACGTTGTCGAGAATAGGACAGGAAAACCGAGAGAAATTGAGGACAAGAGTTTCTTTATGTCAGTATATTTTACGAAGTCTGCAATCCTGTGACGGTAATTACAAGTTTCGTTCAAAAGGCTTTTTATTTATTTATTTATTTTTTTTCTATTGGAATTAATTCTTTGAATTTTCGTTCAGAGAGCTCCAATATTTAGTAGGCGCAAATCTGACATTGAATAAACCATAATTAGTTCTTGTAAAACGGAAAGAATAACTAGAATTGGCGGCAAGAGTAGTGTAATAATTGTGTTAGCGATTTATACTCGTAAGAAGAAAGAGCACACAGCATCATTTGCATCTATATTGCTGATTATTTCTCAATGTTGTCAAGAATTCATGGTTGCTTTTGGTGTTCGCCTTTCTCTTTGACAACGTTTTTTGAAATAAGTATATATTTGCATAATGTCATTTTATTAATATCTATTCATCAGTTTGAAACCTCAACTAGCCAAAAGCACCAAACACTGAAACAAATGAGTAAATAAACAAACAAACAAGAGACGAACGAACGGGCAAACAGACGGATCGACAAATGAAGGAATAAACAAACAAGCAAAAAACGCACACACATACAAATAGTTGATAATAAAAATAATGATAATAATAATAAAATGATCAAAACCCAAAACCAGGGGGGAGGGTGTCTCTCAGGGAAACCAATATTTATTCATCGCTACCACCTAGCTTACAACACTGCTGCTAAACAACACTGTTAATAAGCTTGGGCTACCTGTGCTACATACAAAGGTCCTTTATAATCATACATAAACATACGATTTTTCATTAATGTATTACATGTTGACTTTTTGCAGTTCTTTGACTCAAAATTAATACAAAGTAAATAATGCAACAGCATCAATAAGAATAAATCTATAATTATCGTGGTGAGGAAATGTCGATAAAGAAATATAGTGAGGTAAACATGTTAAGTGAGCTGAACATGAACTAACCGCAAATAAAAGGATTGATGAGAAGTACGAGACCACATTAAAATGAAAGCTTACAAAATGCTTTATAAAACCTCCTATATATATTAAGTGTATCTGTTTAGTTTTTAACAGAGAAAATAAAATATTTCTGAAGACATTTTGCGCGTCCCGAACAAAAAATTTTTGAACCCGAGAACGTCCCGCGAAAGTAAAACAGACTAAAAATCACAAGAAATAGTTTGAATCGAAAAATGATTGCACTCTACTAACACTTTAATATACAATAAGGACACACTCACAATAAACTAAACCACAATAGCTTCCTTGACCTCATTTTTGAGCTTTTTTGTAAAGGTAAAGCGACTACACGATAATTTACTAGAAGCCATTCAAGCGCAGCGTTGATATATCGGTGGAAGCAATGAATCTGGAGAGCGGCTCATTTGTATACAAGAGAGTCACCCCCTCCCTCCTGCCCAAAACAATTGGACAATTTAACAAGCAGGCAGAAAAACAAGCCAATGACAGTTAATTCATTATAGAAACAACTTTTCCATGAATACACTCATTTCAAACATCGTTGTCGTAGAGGATGCAGAATGTCAAATGCACATTGCTCTACTAAAACGTCTTGGAAGATACACCAAAATGTGGACATTTGAAATGTTATTTTCAGATGATGCGGGTGTTTAAAGTACTCTGAACAAGCATGCATCGATCAGTGACCGTCGTCTTCTTGATATTGGATGTTATATTACTGCACAACTGCCAAGGTGAACTAAGTACTCCCAGTAATGATTTGGTTATCTATCTTTCACATATGTTCACATCGATAGTATTCTTCCTTCATTCCTTGCCTTCTTGCTTCCTTCCTTCCTCGATTCATTCCTTTCTTCTTTCTATCTTTTCTTCTTTCTTTCCTTCTTTCTGTCTCCCTTCTTGCTTTCGTCCTTCCTTATTTTTCCCTTTCTTTCTTTCTTTCTTTCTTTCTTTCTTTCTTTCTTTCTTTCTTTCTTTCTTTCTTTCTTTCTTTCTTTCTTTCTTTCTTTCTTACTTTCTTTCTTTCTTTCTTTCTTTCTTTCTTTCTATATGTATTGACTGAAATTATTATTATTTTTTTAATTTACTTAAAGTATTTTTTTTGTCTTGAATCTTTTTTCAGTTTTGTTTTATTTTGTGTGTCTTATGCCTCGGTCAATTTATACGGTAGATGTTTAGTGACTGAGCGACGTCCCGCAGAACATTTGACCGTTTGACCACCTTGTTGCATAGTGTCCAATGAAAAATGTTCAGTCATAAAGTAAAGTAAAGAAAAGTATTTAACGTCATGAGTCCCTTTAGCCGAAGCTAATCTTCCAGAGAGTCGACAGTGCGCTCATTTTACTCCCCTCTTTCCGTCAATGCTCCGTTTTATGAGTATTTAAAGCTACTGCAAGCTACAAAGAACAGACAGGAGTCAAACCAAGTGTGTGAGGTCACCAGGAATCGAACTCGGGACCTCTCGCACAGAGGGCCGCGCAGAGTAGAGGATGTTCAGTCAGGAAACGGGCTCTTAAAGAAGCCGTCTCAACCACAGTGCTTTGTACACCTCTGTTATTGTTTACAAATGAGTAAAAAAGACAAATGTACAGCATATCTTTAAAAGGATCAATCAATAGACAGAAAGGAGCTCTAAAAAATACACTTTTATGGTGTGAGTGAGACAATCGGTGAAGAATCCAAAGAGATTTTATTTCTCTAGCGGTCATATTTTCGGTGACCTCGAAAAATGGCGGGCGTTCAAAGCATATGATAAACCATAGGCCCGCAAAGCATCCTGGGTTAAACATATTCCTTAACATACAGAGTCACTCCTGGTTCCACCAATTTGCTCAGTTTCTAAATGAAAACCAGGGACTTTGACTAATTAAAGTTTCCCATTTTCAACAGCATCCTCACCATTTCTACTCTACACTCAACAAGATAGATCAAGTTGGTATAACCAAGGTCGAATATACAAAACTCCACTCGACAAAAACGGCTTGGCAGGCACTAAAACCTCAATAACTAAAACTTCGTCGATCCCTAAAGCTCTTGCCTACGATTCTGTGACTCAAAGAATCTACTTTGAAAATTCATATTACTACTACGATAAAATTTACAGCACTAAGATTGATGGCACTATGGAACAGGCAGTTATATCAAATGTTGGTGATGTTGTGTCGCTGGAGGTTGATGTGAAAGCAAGGAATTTATACTGGGCTGATTACCATTATAATCGCGTCGAGGTTGCCCGCTTGGATGGAACTTTTAGAAAGATTTTGTTACGAGTAAATAGAATTAGAGCTATGGTTCTTGATTTGAAAGCTCGGTGAGTCTAGTAAGCTTTGTTTATTGTCGCTGTTTGTTTGGTAATTAAGCATTAGAATATGATTTTCGTGTTTCTATACTCTGTTAGAAACACGCGGGATTGTTGGGAGAAAACGAGGTATTGAATCACGAGCTGAAAGCGACGTTTTAGCCAATCAGAGCATGCGTTATATAATAGTTATTTTATAATTTTGTTTCGTTTGTTCTTCAACCCATGCCTTCTATTCTTGAATGAGGTTTGAAACGACAAAATCGCAAAATCGGACCTTGAACTGAAAGGCAGCTTAGGGACGGACCATTTAATATTTTAAGAGGGGTGGGTTGGGTTGGGCAATACCAAAAAAAAGGAGCAAAGCCTTAAACAGAGAAAAATATCGCGCACGGCACATGTGCAAATAAAAAATATCGAGCAGTGAGAAAGAAAATATCCTGCACAAGTACCACCACATGGGAAAAAATATCCTGCAAAAATTGCCCAACCCCCCCTCCCCCAAATATCTAATGGTCCGTCCCTTATTCAGATAGCCGGAGATGGACCGCGAGATCTATGTTTCTTGACTCTTTCTCGAATACTTCAAAACCATCAATAGGCAATCTACATGATGTTATTTTAATTTTTGTATTCAAAACTATAACCACCAGAATGATATGCTCACTTTCCGTTGTACTGGCGCAATAAGTACAAATTGCGATTTAAGCGTGAGAAGATAAGTTTCATGTTTCTCTTCTCTGTTAGAAACTCTCAGGATTGTTGGGAGAACACGAGAAAAGGTATTGAATCACGAGCTGAAAGCTGAATCGCCTATTGGGAAATTCAAACTACAATTTACAAACACCTTCAGGACTCCCAACCATCTCAGATACAGAAAGCTCATTGCTTCAGATGTTGTGAAATAGTTTGACTACGAATTATTGAACTTACTCTAATGGCCAATTTCAGGTCTATTTGATGCGCGTAGAGAATCATGGGAGATGTAGTAGCATATTGCAACTTCCATGATTCCCTGCGCGCATAATGTAAAGCTGCAATTGGCTATTGATTGATTGAACGTTCTCTTTCAGTGAAATATATTGGTGTTCGTACAATTCCTGGTTGACCTTCAATATTGAGAAAGCCTCAATGGATGGGGCAAACAGAAAAGTGATCCTAACAAACGCGCATCGTGATAAACCAAGGGGATTTGTTATTGATCCAGATAAACGAATTCTCTACTGGACTGAACGAGCAATGGAAGAGATTTACTACATACATCTCAGCAATCCCAGCAAAATTGATCAAATCACGACAACGCACTATCAGCCTTTCAAACTGGGGTTTATTGGTGGACGAATCTACTGGAGTGATCGTGGATCTTATTATTATCCTCATGGAGAGATCGGTAGTGTGAATGTGACCAGTAAAAGTGACATTAAGATTGTTATCAGCAGCCTGAATTGGCCTTCGGGTATATATGGATACGATCCTAACAGGCCTCTTTATGGTAGGTATATAACAATTTCAAATAACGTTGTCATCAGGCCACAAGGCAATAGGCCATTCCCAGACCACTAGGCATGATGGGTAAAAGTCACAACAGTGCTTAATGACATCTTGGACAGTCAAAAAGATTAATATTGACCTTGCTTTTAATCTATAAAGCGAACAGAAAGCAAATCAAGTCATAACTAAATGATGTGAATTTCTTGTTATCTGGTGCAATAATTATGACAGTAATATTTCTACCCATAGTTCCTAGCAGTCTTGGAATGACCTATTATTGCTTTTTGGTGATAACAACGTTATTTGAAATAGCTATATATAGAGAGATTTCATTAACGTCGTATAGACATCATGTTGGAGGGTAAGGGTTACCAGGAATTTAGCAGACTGTGGCAAATTACGATTAGTTGTCTCAATGCACTAGAAAATGCACATTGACTGTGCTCCTTACAAAAAGAATATTATTATTCCATCCTTTCAGGTAATAGCCAGTGTGGTGTTAACAACGGTGGTTGTAATCATTTGTGCCTTCAGTCACCATCTCAAGACAAGTGCGTCTGTACCAAAGGAATGACACTGGGTAACGACGGAAAGACATGTAAGTGCTATGATAAGTGAGATATGATCATGGGCCGGGTGCACGAAGATTGAGTAGAACTATCCAACGGATAAATCGTTATCCAGTGGATAAATTCTAAAGAAATCCTATGGAGTGGATAACTTTAGGGGATAACTTTATCAATGCTTCTTAAGACCAGGCCCTGAGGAACAAATAGTTAAAACGGATGCAATTAATTCTAATGTGAAATATTTTATTAAACAAATACGCACGGACCTAAGTAAGGATAGTGGTCTATTGTTGTAAACCTCTCACATAGCTTGTAATTAAGCAGATATTGTACGGAAAAATTAAGAGCGACCGGAACAGACGAGCGCTTACAACATAAATATTTTAACTTGAGTGTAACATTTTTTTCTTGCTAGGTTATCACGAGAAGTTCCTTCTCGTCGCTGATGACCAACGTCGTAAAATATTCCACAAATCACTTAGTGATCTTACCCATCCTAAACGAGCTCTTCCTCTTGGCCGGACTGGATACATTAACACCATAGACTATGACCCTTTAGAAGGAAAAATATACTGGACGAACAACAAAGGCGATATATCCCGCGCTTATTTAAATGGTAGTTCCATTGAAAAGGTTCTTGGCAGTAATTTGAATTTTGATCCTTTTGGCCATTGTATTGATGTAATTGGTAGGAACCTATACTGGTTCGATTCTACCAACAAAAGAATTGGAGTTAGCAAGTTGAATGGTCAGTATCCAAAAATGGATTTGATCAAACTTTCTAGAAGTCCTGTGGCAATGGCTCTTGATGGCAAAAGAGGGTAGGAGGAATGATGGAGCACATTATTTTCTTTTCGAGAAACAGGGCCCGGTTGTTTAAAGCTCGATTAGTGCTAATCTAGGTTTAATTGTATAATATTCTTAAGAATTAATCCAGGATTAGAGCTAATCGAGCTTTGAACAACTAGGCCCAGGTGTAGCACAGTTGTCTAGTGCGGACCCATCCGCACAAAAAGGTCACGAGTTAGATTCCTAGTGGCTTCACATCCTTGTTTCGACTTCTTTCTATTGTGTGTAGCTTGTAGTAGCTTTAAATACCCGTGAAAAAAAAGCATTTGTGGAATGAGGTGGGAAACTGCGCGCATCTCCGGCTTCCTGGACGATTATCGCCCTAGTTCACAGTGAGGTCACCTCGTCTTTACGTGGAGGATAAAATCGACAAACTCAATAGAAAAATTAAAAAAAAAATTGCTTCCATCGAACCGGTTTAATCTGTAATAGCCTAGTTTTGAAATAAAACATGTGTTTATATTTGCCAGATAATATAAAGGGCGAATTTAATTGCATTTATATTCGACTCCTTCCAACGACCATGATTCTTTGCGCTTCAACAAGAGATTTTTGAAGATTGTTTTGAAATGACGTCATAGTGAATTAGAGTAATTGATGCGCAGATTAATGGATTGGTTGATTGATCGCGTGAATCAGAACGTATACAGAGAAATAACTAATCTATAGGACCTCAATCTCCATATCAGATATTAATCCAAGTAATTTCCTAAATTGCAGATATATCTACTGGGCACATTCTTTAACTACATCACTGAAAATCAAAAGATCCCAAATGAACGGTACTAACCAAGAAACTGTGGCTACTTGGCCTACTTCGTATCATTATCAAAATCTTCTCGACGTAGCATTGGCATTTGATCCAGATACCAAGAGACTTTATTTTCACGATGGAGATCATGTCTTGTACACAGGCACAGAGAAAATGGATGGGATAGTTCACACTTTAAACCTCCCATACTGGGTGGTTCCCAAGGGACTTGCAGTAAAAGATAGTTATCTGTACTGGGGAGACTGGGCGAAGTTGGCGGTTTACCGTGTCAATAAAACGTCTTTAAAGAACGTAAAGAAAGTAGTGAGTGGAGTTGATCCAATGGATCTTCATGTTTACTATAATAACAGCGATACACCAGGTACGAGGAAGAATTGTTAAATAGTCTTGATATTGTTCAATGCTTTTAAGGCGCATTTTCCATGGCGAAAGCATCAAATATGCCTCAACAAAAAAAACCCAACAGCAACCGGCAAATAACGACATATATGAAAAGTGAAATTGAAAACAAATGAAAACAATTTTATCATGCATATCACAATATCATTTCATGAACATGAAATATATAAGCAATTATTTAACAAAACTGTTTTTGAAATATATATATATATATTATATAATATACTTTCTAAAATGCATGCTTGTGTTCTGCTACCAAAGCAGATAGCCCGGGTCTTTTTATTTGCAGATCCACTCGAAGAATCCGCGTTTTTTGGGCGGTTTTGCTTACAACATCATTGAAGATTGAAACCATATCCTAGTTCTTTGATACAATATTGTGACTAAAATCGTGTGCCGGGTTTGGACTAATTTTAGTTTTTGTTATTCATGCAGGCCTGTAAAGGCTGATTGACACGGTGCGATTTGTCGTGTGCGATTTGTAGTATACGACTATTCGTGAGGTTCTAAAGTTTCTAAAACTCCTCGTAGGACATTCTAAAACACGTTTTAGAGCGCGCACGACTTGTTTAGAGGTTGCAACTAGAATAAGTGGTATACTACAAATGGCACTAGACAATTCGCATTATGTAAATCGGGCTTCAGAGTTGATATACATGTTGGCATTTCAAATGTCATGGCAAAGTTCACTGTTTGTTTTCAGACCACTCGATGTCAATCTTGCGGAATTAATCTCTAGTGTAAAAACATTTCAACACATTTTTCACAAAAGAACAACTCCCAAGAGAGCGTCTTGTGAGCTCTGAAATGGGGCAGTGTTTTATAGAATGTCCTACGACTAGTTGCAGAAGGTTTTGATCCTCAAGACTAGTCGTATACTACAAATCGCGACGAATTGCACTGTGCAAATCAGCCCTTTGAAATTAGGCCAAGTTTACAAGGAGTTTTTCACATGAGTCGAACACGATTCAAACAATATGTTTGAATAATTTTAAAGTTCATTTTTTGTTGTAGACGATTTCCACCCTTGCGCCCAGAATAATGGCTGGTGTACACATCTATGTCTAATCAACCCTAATGGGTACAGCTGCGTCTGTCCTACAACTAATGGGGCAGGGAATTGCTCCACTACACCAGTAGTGCCTACTGTAATCGTCCCTTCGACACAGGCAACAACAACAGCTACTACAGCAGCAGCAACAAAAGCGGTAACAACAACTAAACAACCAACAACAACTATAAAGCCACCTCCACCAGCAACAACAAAAGCACCAACCACAACGACAAGAAAACCTCCAACAACAACAACGAAAGCACAAACCACAACGACAAGAAAACCTCCAACAACAACAACGAAAGCACCAACCACAACGACAACAAAACCTCCAACAACAACAACAACGAAAGCACCAACCACAACGACAACAAAACATCCAACAACCACAAAAGCACCAACCACAACGACGACAAAACCTATAATAACAACAACGAAAGCACCAACCACAACGACAACAAAACCTATAATAACAACAACGAAAGCACCAACCACAACTACAACAAAACCTATAATAACAACAACGAAAGCACCAACCACAACGACAACAAAACATCCAACAACCACAAAAGCACCAACCACAACGACAACAAAACCTATAATAACAACAACAAAAGCACCAACCACTACAACAACAACAGCGAAAGCACCAACCACAACGACAACAACATCAAAACCAACAACAACAGACATTACACAAAAACCAACAACAAAAGCATCAACCACGGAAATATCAACGGCCACAACAACAGCAACCAAACTAACGACAACAAAACCGCCAAAAACTGACGCAACAACAACAACAACTAAGCCATTAACAACAACCACAACAACAACTGAAGCGAAAACAACAACGGATGGGTCAACAAGAACACCTAAGCCAACAACACCAAACCCAACAACAGAATCACCATCACCAGTGACGTCATCTCCATCCACCACTACATCGAAGCCTACAGGAAGGCCTTCTATCACCTGTCCTCCTGATTACTATGGCCAAGACTGCACAGTCTATATCGGTAAATATATATTGAACACCCCTAATTGACATTAGAGACTTTACAACGTTGTTATATTGTGCATGTTAGCCGGTGAAATGTTTAAAGTTTGTTGTTAAGAAGATTGTTAAAGGTTTTTACGATTGTAGAGGTTGTTATGATGGAGATGTTTAAAGATTATTACGGGGTTGTTGGAGATATTTAAAGATTGTTATAAGGTTCCTTTGGTGAATATATCTAAAGATTGTTATAAGGTTGCTATGGTGGAGATGTGTAAAGATTGTTATAAGGTTGCTATGGTGGAGATGTGTAAAGATTGTTATAAGGTTGCAATGGTGGAGATGTGTAAAGATTGTTATTAGGTTGTTGGAGATATTTAAAGATTGTTATAAGGTTCCTTTGGTGAATATATTTAAAGATTGTTATAAGGTTGCTATGGTGGAGATGTGTAAAGATTGTTATAAGGTTGCAATAGTGGAGATGTGTAAAGATTGCTATAAGGTTGCCATGGTGGAGATGTGTAAAGATTGCTATAAGGTTGCAATAGTGGAGATGTGTAAAGATTGTTATAAGGTTGCAATAGTGAAGATGTGTAAAGATTGTTATAAGGTTGCTATGGTGAAGATGTGTAAAGATTGTTATAAGGTTGCTATGGTGAAGATGTGTAAAGATTGTTATAAGGTTGCTATGGTGAAGATGTGTAAAGATTGCTATAAGGTTGCCATGGTGGAGATGTGTAAAGATTGTTATAAGGTTGCCATGGTGGAGATGTGTAAAGATTGTTATAAGGTTGCAATAGTGGAGATGTGTAAAGATTGTTATAAGGTTGCTATGGTGGAGATGTGTAAAGATTGCTATAAGGTTGCCATGGTGGAGATGTGTAAAGATTGTTATAAGGTTGCTATGGTGGAGATGTGTAAAGATTGTTATAAGGTTGCTATGGTGAAGATGTGTAAAGATTGTTATAAGGTTGCTATGGTGGAGATGTGTAAAGATTGTTATAAGGTTGCTATGGTGGAGATGTGTAAAGATTGTTATAAGGTTGCTATGGTGGAGATGTGTAAAGATTGTTATAAGGTTGCTATGGTGGAGATGTGTAAAGATTGTTATAAGGTTGCAATAGTGAAGATGTGTAAAGATTGTTATAAGGTTGCTATGGTGAAGATGTGTAAAGATTGTTATAAGGTTGCTATGGTGAAGATGTGTAAAGATTGTTATAAGGTTGCTATGGTGGAGATGTGTAAAGATTGTTATAAGGTTGCAATAGTGAAGATGTGTAAAGATTGTTATAAGGTTGCTATGGTGAAGATGTGTAAAGATTGTTATAAGGTTGCTATGGTGAAGATGTGTAAAGATTGTTATAAGGTTGCTATGGTGAAGATGTGTAAAGATTGTTATAAGGTTGCTATGGTGGAGATGTGTAAAGATTGCTATAAGGTTGCCATGGTGGAGATGTGTAAAGATTGTTATAAGGTTGCTATGGTGAAGATGTGTAAAGATTGTTATAAGGTTGCTATGGTGGAGATGTGTAAAGATTGTTATAAGGTTGCCATGGTGGAGATGTGTAAAGATTGCTATAAGGTTGCAATAGTGGAGATGTGTAAAGATTGTTATAAGGTTGCTATGGTGGAGATGTGTAAAGATTGTTATAAGGTTGCCATGGTGGAGATGTGTAAAGATTGTTATAAGGTTGCAATAGTGAAGATGTGTAAAGATTGTTATAAGGTTGCTATGGTGGAGATGTGTAAAGATTGTTATAAGGTTGCTATGGTGGAGATGTGTAAAGATTGTTATAAGGTTGCAATAGTGAAGATGTGTAAAGATTGTTATAAGGTTGCTATGGTGGAGATGTGTAAAGATTGTTATAAGGTTGCTATGGTGGAGATGTGTAAAGATTGTTATAAGGTTGCTATGGTGGAGATGTGTAAAGATTGTTATAAGGTTGCAATAGTGAAGATGTGTAAAGATTGCTATAAGGTTGCTATGGTGAAGATGTGTAAAGATTGTTATAAGGTTGCTATGGTGAAGATGTGTAAAGATTGTTATAAGGTTGCAATAGTGAAGATGTGTAAAGATTGCTATAAGGTTGCTATGGTGGAGATGTGTAAAGATTGTTATAAGGTTGCTATGGTGGAGATGTGTAAAGATTGTTATAAGGTTGCTATGGTGAAGATGTGTAAAGATTGCTATAAGGTTGCTATGGTGGAGATGTGTAAAGATTGTTATAAGGTTGCTATGGTGGAGATGTGTAAAGATTGTGATGTATATGATGGAGGTTTTTGAAGAATGTTATGGTGGAGATTTTTAAACTGGACTTTTCATTGAATGGAAAATACTAAGAGAGTATAAGATAAGAGAATGAATCGCTTCCATTGGGCTTCCTTCTATCACATACCTTTTCAACTCCAATTCGTAGAACAAAAAACATGATATCTATGTTCATCATTGCTAGGACGTAAATACAACACACACATGTACTAAAGTACATGGGTTCTAACACTGTTCTTTGTTCCTATGAAAAAAAATTGGAAAGATCCATGATAGAATATAACAGTACCACTAATTCATTCTCTTACCCTAGTATATGAATCCTTATTGAATCTAATTGGTAATTTATGATTTTACGTCAATATGATAACATCCATTTTTCAGGAGAAAACAAGTTGGCTTTGACATTAAACATGAATAGCAAAAAGGTATATAGGGAACCTTTGCAATATGCTTCACTCCTCTACAACAGAAAAAAAATATGCAAAGAAAAAATTGACTTTTTTATAGTCTCAAATATTTCTGCTAATCGATGAGACTTTCTCGCACGTTCACTACTCCAACATTTACTATTTTATAGCTGACGGAGGTCACCGCCCTCAAAAAGTTATTTCCGTTATATAAAATATCATGCACGATGAAACGTGCTGTCTAATTTTATCATTTGATATTCGTTGTATATAGCTGACTGAGGAGAATTTCAAAGACAGTCTTACAAGAGGATTAACGGAGTATTGCTTAAGCGGGTCATGTGCTGAATTACTCAGGTAATTTTTGATCGGCCGACCGACCCACTAACTAACCGGCTGACTTCAATTCAATAGGCGATCTGCATTATGGCATCATTTTATTATCAATTCTAGCATTCTTTGCGAATTCTCTTTCATTTTAATTGCGATACAAACGAAAGTGAGCAAAGCATTCTGGTAGTGATAATATGCTACTTCACCATACAAGTCGCCTATTCAGCTTACAATTAACTAAACCACGAGGAGTTTGAGATGGTTTGGTTTTGAATGTAAACTGCAAAGGTTTCAACTAATGTCCCTTGTTTCTCTCACCAGACCTTCTAAGACCAAGAGAGATACACAAAAATCTGTCAAGTTCAGCGTGATGGATATCATCGTTCTCAGTAATCCAATATTCTTCAACACCGAGACAGAACAGCTCCGAATCGAAATAGCGATTCTTAACCCATTACAAAATAACAAGGTTGTTGGCAAATCCAATCTTTGTAAGTTAGTCTTCAATTCTATGGAGAGCATTGAGGGTTTTCTGAAAGGTCCAAAGATTGTGAAGTTGAACCCTGAGTGTGGCTCGTTTGATAAGTCCGGTGGATCAGCTCCTGCATCAGGAAAGCAGGAAGGAAGTGGAGGAAGCACTTCTAGCTCTGTGACGATAACTCTATCTGTTCTTTTGGTCTTGTTGTTCATTTTGATAATTGTATATCTTGCAGTTCGTTTCGTAAGGTAAGATCATTGGCGATCTGCTATATGGCGTCATTTTACTACGACTACCAGCATTCTTTGCGAAATGCCTTTAATTTCAAATTCCTAATGAACAGAAGCAAGCAAAGCATTGTGGTAGTTGGAGTGAATGACTCCATAATCCAAATTTTCTACCAAACTCCGATCTAACGTAATATTTAATGGTAAACGTTAAATGCCTGAGAATCGTCCGCCTTCTGAAGATTTGATTGATCATTCAATAATGTTGACTCGCTAACCATTTACCATTTATAAATGTTCGCTTTCTCCTTAAAACCTCAGTCAATAGCAACTGAGACTGAGCCAATATATTCAAATTTTATTTTCATTTTACGCTTTTACTTTTATTTATTAGTAAGATGAACGTTGACCTTGCTATTATACCTTTGAACGTGCCCCAACTACTAGATAGAGCAAATACTTCAATCACTAAAGAGTCGAACCGTTGTTTTGCAGGAAAAAGGCGCTATTTGGCAGAAGACAGCGCCACCGCCAAGTCAACGAGTTCTCTTTCCAAAACATTGGGTATCTTCAAAACGAATCAGTATACGACAGTGTAGATCCTTCGTTACCTGCTTCTACAAACACCGAAAAGTACAGTAAGAAATTAAAAGACAATAATCTTGATAAAGACAAGGCACTTAGTAGCAGCAAGAGCTCAGCTTGGTTAGAGAAGGGTGACTACTTGAATGACTTAACCTTAGTTGATTTGCAACTGCCAAATCCTTCTCATGAGAACGAAGAAACAGAATCACATGATTACGAACGTTTGGCAGTTGCTCCACCGCATCCATCTGACGACGTACATGGAACGGCCAGACCGTTTGATTACGCTCGACTCAACCCACAGACGATGCTTAATCACGACTATGAAGCGATATTCCCAAACGCAAACGCAAACAGTCAAACAAATGATCATTTGTACAACCATCTTGAAAGCACTACCTTGGACAATCGTAGACATAATGCATACGATAATCATGAGCTTGATGTCGTTGTCCCAAGAGAGGACTCACTCGATTATAATCACTTGAGACGACCAGGACACAATGCAAATAATCATTACAATAATAATCTGTATGATCATTTGGGGACTACTTTAAAAAAAGAAAAAGCCTACGAAAATCATGATCTCAACAATACAGCTCAAACTAGCGAGGATTCAGGCAGCTATGATCGCTTGAAAAGGCCCACAGGAAAATTCTACGATAACCTTGATAACACAAGAGACGCGGCTCACTTCAGCAAAGGTGGCATACCAAAAAGATCTAGGCACCACGTGTACAGCAATGGCGAAGTAAACACCGGTCATCGCCACGTGGATGCCACGCCCAGTAGATCACAACACGAGTTGAACAGCAGAAGAGATCATCTCCAAGAGAGCGCCAAGCCAAAGAAAACCAAGAAACACGCACACAAAACCAACCATCATACTATACACAGTAATGATACCGACAATACAGCAGCTACGCCTAGAACGGCTAGAAATGACCCTAAGGCGTCCAGAGATCATATTGACACTAAAGAGATCCACGACAAGCATAATGAATACGATCACCTACAGACGTACAACCGCCAACCTACTGGAAACAAAGAAGGGGATTATGATCAACTGCGAAGAGATGATATCTTAATTGCACCTGGAGCGCGTCCGACAACCACGGAGCCTTCAAACGAACAGCCTGTTTTGCACATAGAAGGAGCGGTGGACAAAGAAGAGACAATCATATAAAACCCTTTCGTACTGGACGAGACGGGGTGTGCTGAAAATATAGCCTAATTTTATATGAGTGTACATTAGACTAGATGGAATCTATTCTATCGTGCTGGGGGGAGGGGGTGGGTTGTAATTGATAATAGCCAAAGCACCTCAAAAGTTATTTATTGATTTTATTATCAAATTTGAATATTGAAGTTTTCAATCGGCATCGATTGCGTCCGAATCAAAAAGGTGCCTTTTGAGACAGAACACATTGAAAACTGTCACTGAAGTGACTTTTTTGACAAACGAGAGACGTTTGGGAGTTTTAAAAGTAAGTTATTTTTAGTTTTGTAGACTCGTTTTGGAATTTGATTATTGAAATCGCAATTTAATATTCGATTTACAAAACCGCTAAAATTTTTTTTGGAGGGTACGGTTCAGGCCTAGGTCTTTTAAATACGAGATACAAAAGTCCTACAATTCATAACGCTTTTTTGGTCCTTAGCAGCCTTCCACGTGCATCCATAACTCGATGGACTCACGCTACATATAATCATTAAATTATTTACAGGTGCCTAGAGGAAGCAGTAAATTCTTATCAGTATAGACACCGTTTGATTTTTTTTCTGAAATTCATTCCAAAGGTCAATTTAAATTATGCATGCCGTTCAGGACTATTCCTGAGAGTTTCAATCACCTTGTGAGTTTCGGAGGGAGGGTGTTGATGCTGGTGGGGAGATCTGTGGGGGTGGTGGTGAGGGACCGGACGGTAGGTAGTGAGGGGAACTCGAGTCGAACTGAACGCTGGGAAAGGATACTTTTAAATTTTCAAATACATTGCTGCTAATCGGGACCACATCGCGAATCCACAAAGGCTTGATTGGCTGATTAACTCACTTGGTTGTCCTTGTTGAACAGTGACGTTTCTCTACGACGTTTCTTGCCGATGTGATGTGGGATAGAGTTTGAATGATTGACTGATTGATTTTTTTTTACAAAAAATAGACTTGTAGGGATGTACGAAAATACATTGTATAGCGATGTTCACGCTGACCGGTAAGTCTTTGTTATTCATGTGCCAACCAGACAATGATTGGCTCATATTTCAATGGAATCTTTTCAGTGTGTTGTGTTTGCACATTTTTTTAAAATTAAGCAATAAACCACAATTGTAAGATGATTTCTTGTATTTTGGTTTGTGGTAGTGTTGGATAACGTGTGAGCGTCTGCTCTCGTCCGGGGTGGGTGAAGGGTGGGGGAAATCCGGACCTCAGTTTCATACAAGAATGCTTCGTCCTCTTAAACGTTTTACGTGCTAAAATTGAAAATCATACCTCTTCACATCTAGATATCATCCGCAGTGCTTGTTTTCTGAGAAAGTGACATCCATTCCCCTAGTTTACCTTTGAAAAAGACCGTTTTATTGCTGCCTATTTGCGCGGGGTTCCTGTGTCGATTGTATATGCTTGAGTACTGGGATCTAATCAAGTCATTCGAGGAACTGCCAATATGGCGGCCTCTTGGAGAGAAAGTGTAGATCTACTAACATCTACATCTTCTCCGATTCCAAGAGCATCTATTCCACAAATTTGTGCCACAATCTGTAAAAGGTAACTTATTCTTTACATTGATGTACATTATAAATTAAATCATTATGTGTTTAGTTGGGTTTTGAGCTGTTGAAGTTCAGTGTTGTCATCGCTTCAATTTTTTTTAGTTTTCTTTTTTCTTTGGCATTGGGACGTGACTTTCTTTCTATTCTTTGAACATTTGTATGAATGTTCTACTTGTGGATTGGCTGATAAAAGAATTTAGATTTGTTTTAGTTTGAAACCTTACTGTTCAAGTGCTTTTCGTTTGAAGCTCAAGCTTGTAAAATAACTCGATATAATTGGCATTCCATATGATATTTAAAACATTATTATGTGTTTAACATTATGCAATTTCGTCTGTAGTATAGTCTAATATTGTTAACTAGTGCGATTATTTCTCAGAAATAAGTACATTACAAAATGTTCGTCTTTATGTTTCGTCGTGCCAAAAATAGATTGAATGTTTGTCGACCTTGTTCACTTGCTTCCGGTTTCGGTATGAGTTTGTTTCTTCCCAAATTTGACCAGTTTCGCTTTTGTAAGCTGTTTCAGAAGTATATCAATCCATGAAAATATCAATTGAAAAGTTAAAATTCATCATTCACAACTTAGTTTGTTCAATAGTGTGTTCTGGTAAAATACTTCAGTCTCCAGATTTAGAATACATCTGTAATTTAAACTAGTCAGTTTAATGCCTTTTTTTATGTGAGTGAAAGAATAAAAGAAAGGAAAGGCATTTATTGAAACTATTTCTAATTTTTATTTGTTAGAAATCTATATACACAAGTTTTGTCAGTCTGCAAATCGCCCTTCTAGACACAGTTAGGTTATGTTGAATTTTTTTAAAAAATCATCTCATTTTTGGGCCCTGAGTATGACAGGAAGTTTGGATTAAATCGGAAATACAGTAGAA
Organism: Diadumene lineata; assembly: GCA_918843875.1. Taxonomy (NCBI): domain Eukaryota; kingdom Metazoa; phylum Cnidaria; class Anthozoa; order Actiniaria; family Diadumenidae; genus Diadumene; species Diadumene lineata. The sequence continues at coordinate 4,556,997 of OU974075.1, read as the reverse complement.
TTGGATACCCTCTTCTTGACACAAAGGTCGAAAAACCATACCCTGTTCAGCAGATCACCCCTATATAGTCAATATAGGGCAGTAGTAATGTTATACACCGTAGAATGAAGAAGGCAAAACTGATATTTCAGATGTTAGTCGTTTGTGTGAGTAATATAACTTATCTAATAGTTTACAATTATTTGAACAATAAGAACACTGATGCAGTCTAATCTAGTATCTAATCTTACTGTAGTTTTTATAACCATGTTATAACAAAGTATTGCACTGAACTCTCTTGTTGGTTTTATATTTTTCGTCTTGCAGTGAAGAGTTGCTGATAAAAGATGGTGATACCGATACACAGAAGAATGAGACTTTAATTGTACCATTTATTTCACTAGCTGCTCACAATATTGGTCTAAATATCACTGAGTGTAAGTTGATATAAGATAATAGACATCCACAGTTGTGTTAACTTGAAATTTTGTACATTGAGAAGCTTTGTTTTTTATTAGATTTTTATTAGATTCATTGAAATAATGAATAAATCTTACCAAAATGTAAAACAATTTTACATTGTTTTTTGATTGTGCATGATCAGGTCTATTCACGATTTTAACATTTTTGTACTTTATCTTTCAAAAAAACAATGATAAGATATCACAAATAAAAGAGGAGGGTGGACCACAGTTGTAAGGCTTATACATGATTTACAATTGTGTACAATAATCAATTTATAAAGACCTGGAGGCTTTTTGGTAATTGGGAATCAACATTCTCCAATATTCACACACATGCAGACATGTTTCATTGTGGAAAGGCTTTATGCAGATTTTAACAGCCAGATTTTTTGTATTGCCACCTGCCATTTCACAAATACCAAATGAATGTTATTACTGATTAATTTGATCATTTCTTGGACAGTCAATCAATTTCAGGAATGAAGTTTATATCAAATTAACCAACAATGACAAAAAGTGTCAGGGCAAGTTCTGCCCTATAAAATTGATTGACAGTTCAGAAAAACATCGATGGGTCACAATACAACAAAATTTGTTGTAATAACTTGTTGTTTTAAATTTTATTAAACAGGTCAGTCTCCAATCAACTACATTCTCAATGCATCCAAGATTATCATCAAGTATTGCCTGCAAGAACTGCGGAAGAAGGAATCAATTTCACCATTAACAGAGGTGACTTACCTTAGCATACACTATATTCACTGCAAATAAACCTTCTAGTTACGATTCAAGTTGTAACCACCAATTTCATCATTATCACAATTACCAGTGGAACCTTATCTTCATCTGTTAACAACAATAATTTAAGTGTTTGATGCATAAAACATTTGAAAGACTGGTATTTGCTTGAGGTTACTGCTGTCTCGCATGAAGGTTGCTCTTTTGTTGATCTCCATCGTTGCTTTTTTTCTTTTCTTTTTCTTTTCTTTTCTTTTTCTTTTTCTTTTCTTTTCTTTTCTTTTCTTTTCTTTTCTTTTCTTTTCTTTTCTTTTCTTTTCTTTTCTTTTCTTTTCTTTTCTTTTCTTTTTAAATAAAGTTGTACCTATTTCTATAGACAGCATTGAGATGAACTCCCTCATGTCGAAGAATGTTCGAAAAACTAATGTAGTAGTTCCCAGGTCCCTTTCATACACACAGGGATCCCATATTGCTCTACTTTTCTTTTTGTCAGGGGTTCATTTAGCTTCATTGCCTCCACATAGTTTTATTGAGTTGACTACTTTCAATAGTGCAATGATTAGAGAAACATGAGCCTTAACACAAGATTGTGAGATTGTGGTACAATTATTGTTTTAAATATGTACTGTTAAAGATTGCGTGACAGATTTATCCCAGGGTGTGACAGAGTTATCCCAGATTTATCTCAGAACATCTTATTCAAAGAAAATATAAAATCTGATTGGCTGAACATTTGTATATCTCAGTCACACAGACCTTCTCAAAAGTACAGACTGAAATGGCTACAATGTTCAGTTGATTTATTCCACTATGGGCATGAAATCTCAACCAGAATTCTTTTGCAGAGGAAATTGGTAGCTGTTCTAGAAGGACTATGCAAAGGGCATGGATGCTTGGACAGGTCTGATGTTGTTGCTTTTACAACTCTTCTCAAGTGTGCAACGATACCACCAAGGCTTGAAAATGTCTGCAAGGAAGAGAAAGATGTAGAAGAAACACCATTCAACAATGGGGTATTCTTTGAATCATTACAAATGGTGCTAGTTGAAAGTGAAGAGAACTCAAGCAAAGATAACAAAGAAAGGTATCTTTCCTCGTTCATTCATTCACTCATTTATTCATTCATTCAGTTATTTATTCATTTATTCATTCATTCATTCATTCATTCATTCATTCATTCATTCATTCATTTCTTTAGTCATTCATTTATTTATTCATTCATTTATTCATTCATTTATTTGTTCATTCATTTATTCATTCATTCATCCATTCTTTCATTAATTAATTAATTAATTAATTAATTCATTCATTCATTCATTTATTTGTTCATTCATTCATTCATTCATTCATTCATTCACCAATTTGTTTATTATTTGCTCATTCATTTATTAATTGATAGTTATTCATTATTTCATCCAGTTATTTAACCATACATTTTATTTTAATCATTCATTTATCAATTAATTCATTCAGCAGTTCCTCCATTGATGCATTTATTGATTTTGCTGATTCAAGTCATTCACTGATTTGCTGATGCAGTTGATCTATAGAGATTTACACATTCATTCATTCATTCATTCATTCATTCATTCATTCATTCATTCATTCATTCATTCATTCATTCATTCATTCATTTATTCATTCAATATGTACTTCAGTTATTTTTTTAACCATCAACTATCAATCGAACATTCTTTTCTTTTCAAAAGCCTGAGTTATCCTGTACTTATAATACCTTCAATCTATCTCCCTCACAGATCAGACACCACCAAGAGCACAGGATTTTCAATCACTGAAAGAAGAGATGTCAAGAGTCAGTTCTCTGATCATAACATAAAGACACTACGTGAACTGGGCGGAGGACAACTGTTGTTAGACTTGTGCCTTAAGTTGAGAAATTTGTCCAGGATCATGAAAGAACATGGATTGGGTACTGATGATGATGGTGCAGTGACCTACAATGCTTTGGGGAACATCACTTACTCTAAGGCTCCTAGACTGTCAGCTGATGGGTGAGTTGTATTGTTCATTCTTTTTTAATTTTCTTTCATTTGTTTCAAATTTCAAATTCATTACAACCACTCTTGAAGCTAAATGTCTTGTCTAGAACCTGGCATTTTGGTGGACGTCAATCAAAAGTGTGAGGCAGACTGTCTTGTTTGTTTCACAGTGAGCACATTGATTGGTTTAAACAAGATTTTTAGTTTGAAAGGGTTGCACTTCAAAGAAAACGGTTGTAATTGCTAGTTCAGTCATTTATTAATTTGTAGTTTATTTACTTGATTCATATCCACTTGATCCTGAGTTGCTAATTCACTTACAACCAAATTTGTTTGTTATGCAACCTGCTGTTTTGCAACTTCTTTGTTTTGTTTTTCTTTTGTGGATTGTCTATCAATTTCAGTAGCAGAGTTTACTTCATTGTTATGAATGACAGAAGGTGTGATAGCAAGATCCACCTATGAAATTCAATGTGATTGACAATCCAGAAAAGACTAATATTGAAGCAAGATATTGTCAAGATATAATCAACTAGGCTGTACATGCATCATAAATCAATTGATCATGATTCATTCATTCATTCAATTACCTTTCCATTTACTTTTCCTTTCACCCATTTATTCATTTATTCATTCATTCATTCATTCATTCATTCACTTTCTCATCCAATTTTTTATAGTTTATTGATACATTTGACATTCATTCATTAATTTAGTTTCTCATTTAATATTTCATATATTTATTAATTTACTAGGTATTCATTCAGCCATTTGCTTTCTCATTCATTCATTCATTCATTCATTCATTCATTCATTCATTCATTCATTCATTCATTCATTCATTCATTCATTCATTCATTTATTCTTCCATTCATTCACCATTTATTATTTTATTTGTCCATTAATTTATTTGTTTAATGCTTACACATGAAATCAATAGTTCTCATTTTCCTTCTAGACTTCAGGATCTTTCATCAGAGTTATCCATCATATCCAGCATTGTGTCACTGCCTATTCTTGAACCATTAACAGCTAAACGTCTCCACAAGGTTGCTCTACTTGCACTAAGTACCATTGATGCAGCACTGACAGTAGCAACAGGAAGTTTTCTAATGGATGACTCCTATCCTAAAAGCAAGCAGACAAAGACAGCGAAAGGTGCCACAAAATCTTATAACATCAATGGCGCAAGCTGTGAAGAACAGCCAGACAAAATAGTGGAGAATATTGTTAATACAAGTGTAAGTACTGTACCAAGCCATTTTATTCAAGTCCACATTGGTGTGACAGCTCAAAGATTTGTGATTATTTTAAGGATGAAGCCAAGAAGGCATCCTCCTGTCCACACTAACTACTAACTTAAGAGTAGATAATTAATTTATTAGTTAATTTATTATTTATTATAAACCTATGACTGCAATAGATAGCTCTTTGGTTTCAATCATCACACTAGTGAGGCATTTGGCTGGATACTATTCACTTTACCCAAAAGCTTCATTTCTTCAATGATTGTTATGATAATCATTTCATTATCTTCTTTTTTTCTGTTTGTATTTGTGTGCCATGTTAATAAACTTTTTTAAGACCTCCTGACCCATATATTGTAAATATCTTGTATAAATGACTAATTGTGTTCGTCAGTACTTTCTGTTACAAATAGTTGATGCCCTTAAAATATGTACAAATTTATGGTATATATTTTTTTTTATTTGTAATTAGAGGCATTATTATTAAACATCTTGAATCTTGAATCTTATGACTTACAAAAATCTTTTCCACAGCTCTATGACTCTTAATTTTCAAAGATGATGGAGAAAAACTGGAGATGATCAACTTTTCATGTATGTTATACCAGGAAATCTCTAATTGACCTTTTTCATTTTTCTAGTTGTATATCTATGATACACTGTGTCATGTGATTGGTTCATCATCACGTGCAGGAGGTCCCACTCTACAGAATCTTAACCTCATGGCGGTGTATACCATAGAAAAAGCAATTATCCCTGTATTTGGTGCAGATGGAACAAAAGCTACAAAGTCAAAGGACCTGGCTTATACTAAGATGAAATGGTTTGTAGTACATACTATAATATAATTTACTTATAAATATTTTTTTTTTTGCATATAGATATTTCAATATTGTACATATTTTATGCAATTCAGCTTTCTGGCTGTAAATTTTATTTAATAATTCTATCTATCTATTTATCTATCTTACCATTTTCATATTTATAAAATTACATTCATTTGCCTGTTGACCAAAGACCAAAGAATTTGTAATCTAAGACTGCATGGTCTTTCCTATCAGAGTCATGGAGACATTATTTTATTGTTTATCTGGACATTGAAAGTCTTTTACAATATCTTCAGCTCGATCCTAGGAATACTTGGGCATTTCACTTAACATGACAACATTAGGTCGAATACTTTTAATTGAAAGAAAAACTCAAAAGTCACATGCTGTTATTCATACTTCATTTTCAGAATTTTTAAAACAATGTTTGGTAGTGAAATCTTGATTCAAAATGGCCGCTTGTCCTATAATAAACATTTTGCTAATTTTCTCGGATTAATTAACTTAATTTGCGTCTTTTACTTAATTCAATGTCACAGTTCGAAGCATAAAATTAGACATGATTTATTACAGAAAAACTTGTCAAGTCAGGAAAATCAAACATTTTGGAGCGTGGAACCATAGCAATGTATCACTGTTTTGTTCCCCTCATCAGTTTGTGGAACAGTAACTTTTATTACAATAGTTTCCTTGCTTTCTTAATCTGTTGCAGCTTACAAGGCACTAACATCCACATTGTGAACCTAGCATCCAAAGGTCTTTCTCTACTGGCTTCTCTAATGGAAGAACTGAAAGTAGAATGCCATGAAACAGAGCAAATAGAAGACCTGAAGGACCTGACTGTCACCTCAGAGTGTACTAGCTTACAGAGGATGAAGAGATTGTTGCAGGATATACCACTAGTACAAGTGATGTTCAAACAGTTTTCAAGCCTGTACAAAAAGGTATTATAAATTTTCAATTGACATAATTACAAATGCAATCAGCCTGTGGCCTGAATACCGGTAAGTTATCCATAGGATGAAAGTTATCAATTGTATCAAATTTTATAGATGTTATCACTGGAAAATAAATGAGTGGATGAATGAATGAATGAATGAATGAATGCATAAATAAACAAATATTAAACAAATAAACAAACAAACAAATTAATTAATCAATTAAAATTGTTTATTATTATCGTATCCAAATAACTAAACATGGGAAAAAGGCATTTTGTTAAGAGTTTTTTCCAAAAAAAAAAATGCCTTTTCAACACGTTTATTAATTTGGATATTGCAAAATCAGCTAATAAACACAGTTGGTTTTTTGGTATTATTTTTTTCATGTGATAGATAGGGATTTATCCTATGGTTAATGCTATTCACGTTGTTATGGTTGCTAAACTTGTGTGTTTTGAACAATACACAATACGAAAATTGGCCTACTTTGCAGAGATTTCTCAAAAGAAAAGTCTAAACATTTTCACACCATAGGCATTTGCAGAACTGATGTAGTGTAATGCTTGTTGATGTCAGCTCGGTGGCAGATCCAGAACTTTTGTAAGGGAGGCACTAACAAACAAATTATTGATTATTAATTAAAAATAAAAGAATTATCTTAAATCTCCTCCCCCCTCCCCCATTGGGATACTACTCTGCATCTTGCACATGCTTGGGAAAAAAATAAGCACGTCCTTGCAGAGGTTTCTTTTATGTTATGAGTAAACCGATTCTTAACTTGTACATTTTCAGGCTTGTTTTTTACACAGTACTCCATACAATGACAGTAGTTCTACATCTAAGGCAAAGTCACCTCATACATCTTCATCAGATGAAGCAGACAGTGAATATGTATCATATTCTGATGATAGCAGTGAAGGTACTAATGGTTAGTTGTAATTATTTTATTGGGTTGGCGTGCGTAGCTGAGTGGTTAAGGTGGTTGCACCGGCAAATATTGTTCATTTCAAAAGGAATTTTAAGTGAGATAATTATCATTCAAAGAAAAATAAAGCTCATAGATGGAAAGTTTAATAATGATAGATTTCAAATTTGTACAATTTGTGGTGTCATGAATAGACAGGGGGGGTTACTTGGATTAAACAAAATTTAAAAATTTGACTTTAAACTTGTTTTATTCGTAAAATATATAAATTATGCTTCCATTTTTTTCAAAAAGTTAATCCTTGGAAGGAAAAGAAAAAAAACTGTTATAAAACTGAAATAAACACCTAGTTATTAATTACCTATATTCCATAAGACCGCAATTCTAAGTGATCGATATGTCAGAGTTCCCCAAGCACAGTTTTCTTTGTTAACATCTTATCTTTAATTTGTGAAAGTTTCATAACAAAGTTCTCGATCAGCGAAAGGAAAAATGAATCTGTCTGACACCTATTGTCAAAAATCCTTATTTTTGTTGCAAAATATGCCATTTTTTCCTTCAAAATTGCCTTGATTATCTGCACAATAAACATTTGGCCATTTTAAATCAATAACTCCAGCTCAGAATGCTTTTAGCAGCAAGATATTCGAAGATATTGTTTTCTCTGCCCAGTCTCCCAACTCGGTAGAAGACCTTAATCCTTTGTTTTTCCTGTAAAATGGCTGAACTTTCGGCGCTAAAAATGATATTCTAATTGTTAAAACTTTCGCCAAAAACCCCCCAAAAACATAAAATAGACATGAAAATCAACCTTCAGACTTAATTTGAGATGTTTCTAAAATGGTCATTTTCAGCCGGTGCAACTACCTTAAGCCTCTCACTGCTATTGCCTGATTTCATACCGTGAGGCCTGGGGTGAGTTTCTCTTATATTTTGCCAATCGTCAAATTTAAAGAGTCAGTATTTTGAATGATCACATTAAGGTTCATATAATGACAATTAAGTTTAGTGTCGATAGAGTTGGATTTGAATGAGATACAAGCTGTTCAAAAGTCTAAAATTTAGAAGGAAATGTGTGGGAACCGGACAAAGTGTTACAAATGCTCGTATTTCACTCTGATTTAAATCAATCAACACGAAATTTGGAGATTGTATAAAATTTGAGGTTATCATTCATAGTAATGATTTTTTTATTGATTGACTTAATATAAGGGAAACTAGCCCCAGGCACTCACGGTATGAAATTTGACAATGGTCCATGTTCAAGCCCTGGCTCAGAACTGAATTATAAACAAGTAGAGTTTGTTACAAGTTAGAGTTGTTTCTCTCTCCAATGTCCGGGTTGTTTTTTTCTTTTGGTTGATGTGTCTGTGTCTGCAGAAAATGTCTTCATACCCTGGTGACAGTAGTTTAAGGTTAAGTTAAATGGCAAGTGGATGTTAAATGGTGACAGGAAGCAATGAAGTTTATCTTCAAGTGGTGAAAATATTTCACTGAATTAGTGAATGAATTAATGGGTGAATGAATGCAGGAAAATGGACAAATGAATGAATGAATGAATGAAAAATGGACGAATGAAGACTAGTTGAAAGAATGCATAAACAGTTGTTAGCTGTAGCATATTTGACCAACAGTTTAGCTCATACATTTGATGGTTGTTTGTGCTATTTATCAGATGAAGAATCATTGCTTGGAAGATGGTTTGAGAGTACACTTCAGTGCCCAGAGCTGATGACAGCAACGACTGAAAATGAAGAGGCAGAACTCAAAACACAAGACAAGAAAGAGCAGGAAACTGAAGACAGGACAGAAAAAGGAGCTCTCAAGGTACACAAGATGAAGACAGCTTTTCAAATTAACCTCAATAAACTGTAAACCCCTCCAAACTGGCCAATTTCTTTGGTTTTAGTGCCGTTAGGAATAGAGGGGTTTCATTGTACTTGTGTTGGTATTTTTATTAATATTGACAGACAATCAGTCTGGGCTGCCTGTAATGGTATTCACAAGTGTTGATATTATGATTGTGTCGTTTCAGTATTTGTCTCAGGCAACCAACACACTACAGTTTGTCATCAAGCATCTACTAATGAACAGCATATATGAAGTCCAACAGTATGTCCGTCTGTCTCTCAACGTTGAACAAATGACTGACTTAGCAGGCATATTATCAGAGCTTGACATCAGGACCAACAAATTAAGACATCTCAAAGGATTCCATGTATTCTGTGTGACAGTAGATGAAGCATTCCATTTACTTCTTGTTGACGAGCTACTACCAGAGAACCTACAGGTAAAATTTTCATGCATGTTCTCTTTCTTTCCTTTCCTTCTTATCTATTTCCATTCATCTATTCCTTTTACCAAACTTCCACACTGAAGTTACAACATCTATTTATGTCTTGCTGAATACAAAGTCTGTGTATTGCTGCATTGGACTAACATATTTCAATTTTAACCTCAACAGGATCTGTTGCTGGAATCTTTGAATATTTCTCCAAAATCAGAAGGACTGTGGCCTCTCAAGATCGACTCTACATGTCTTGGTATATTGGCAAGGGTTCTGCTGGCCAGACAACAGAGGGCTTACAAGACAAACCACGGCAATATGGATATTAAAGAGTGCATTAACATATGGAAGAGATTGATTGAATCACTAGAGAAGAGAGCACTTGGGCAAGGGGATATGAACATCCACAAACACGGTAAATACCACACTGTCTTGAGAAATGTGAATTAATGTCATGGTTGTTTGTTCATGTATTTAATATCAAAGTTTTTTACATGTGTGTATCATGTGCATATATGTAGCAGGTTGTGTTTGATGGGATTCGTCCTCCCCACGTAATCGACAGTATATATAATGTGTGTCCATCTCTAGGATAACCAGAATGTGGTTGAGATGTTTAAAATATTCATTCATTCACTCACTCACTCATTCATTCATTCATTCATTCATTCATTCATTCATTCATTCATTCATTCATTCATTCATTCATTCATTCATTCATTCATTCATTCATTCATTCATCTATTTATTTATTTATTTGTGCTTTTTGTACAAATATAGAAACTTAAATTTATTAGTTCCAATAACCATGTGATTGTAAGCCACTTAGATGCAAAATGCACCTTAAATAGCAGTCTCTGTCTAATGTTATACAGAGCACTAGAAAATACACATGGATTGTGTACTTTATACATAGAGAATCATGATCATTACTGTTGTTTCAGATTTGAATGTTGAACATCTACAGCTACTGCTGTTTGTATTTCACAACCTGTCTTATGACCAGAGAAAGCAGATACTTTTACAGTGTTGTAAAGCACTAATGACTGCATCTCATTCAGCTAGTTTAACTACTACAACACCAGCAGGGATATCACGCTTACTTGTGCTTGTTGACTACTTCTTGCATCATTTTAGTAATCCTCCTAAACAGCTCTTCTCACAGGTAAATATAATAAAAGAAAATGAAAGGCCACTTTATTTAGTGTCAGTGGTTCCTTTACCACACAGTCCAAGGAAGCCAGTGAGGACAAGGAAGCCTTTCTCTTTCTATTATTTACCATTGGTCATATTACTCTTGGTTGAATATGTGATTTTGTTTGTTTCTACCAGGTGCAGAAAAACCTGTTCCGATCTCAAACTGGACCACATGATGTAGAAATAATGTATTTTGCATCCAATGACAAAGATGAGCTCAATTACCAGACATCTTGCTTGAAGTATAACTCGATGTGCCATAATCCAGTTGGCCCTTATGAGTCCATCCCTATGGCTCCAAGATTTTATGAGATCAGACCTATATCTGGTACAGATGACTATAAACAGCTGGACAGTAAGGTACTGGATATTTAGTAGACATTTAGAACATTATTATAAGATCTAGTCAAAATTAGTTAGTCATTCATTTTCTTAGTAAGCAATGCCCGTCAGTCAGTCAGTCATACTTACGCTTGCACTTACTTCACTTTGTATATTTATTTAAATCCTTTTGTATTGTCTTTCTATTTTAGGCATGTGGAATCCTGCTTGAGATGAATATGGACGGAGCAGCATACAATGACTACCATTTAGCTATGATCCACCTGCTTAATGCTGGACAAAGTTGTGACAGCATGTTTCATTCAGGTCAAATAACAATGAAACCATTAGATGCTGGACTTACAAAGTATTGCTTTGCTTTATGTTGGAGGCTTGTTGGATCTTTACCACCACCAGTGTCGTACTTGTCCACTTTGAATGACCACAAAACAATATCTAAAGACACAGTAAGTGATTTGAGGCTAATTTGTATTGATTGCAATTATTTTTATTATTTTTTTAAATATTTTTTTTCTCATCCACATAGTGGTTAGTTTTGAGATAAACACTCACACTCCCCATACCTTGATCTTCCCCTACATTGATTATTTCTACACACCATTTAAAACCTTTGTGGCATGATAGAGAAACATTACATCAAACTCAGTTCACATATCACCTCGGCTGACCCAGGGATCAAACCAGGGTCACAGAGGTGAAGGACCAGTGCCCTCACAGCTCGACCTTCCATCAACCCTTTGATGGTACTTACATTTATTGTAAGGAAATGAGTCCGCAATTGAAATGTAGAGCCAGTATTTCACGTTAATTGGGTAATGATCAGCTCTGTGCAAATTGTAATCTTTGGCCTACCTTGGCCATTTAGTTGATGTGTAATTACTGGCATGACAGAGGGAATTGGTGCTTGTGTTAGCCAATTTCATATTGTATTAATTTAGCTACATGTATTATTTTGACCATGAATTAATTTGCCACAGGAAATTCAAATGGCTGTCATGTTGTCCAAACTGCATTGGATGGCAAGGTTTTCCTCCACACTAGATGAAGAGTACCTCAAATTGCTCAAGGTACGTTGTTTCATACATGTGGTGTCATTTGTTTTCCTCTCAGAGTTGTGTTAACTTCATTCATTTCACCCATTTCACTCATGTCACTCATTTTACCCATTCCATTTCACTCATGTCACTCATTTTACCCATTCCATTTCACTCATGTCACTCATTTTACCCATTCCATTTCACTCATGTCACTCATTTTACTCATAACACTCATTTCAAAAATGTCACTCATTTCACCATTTAACTCATCTTTAATCATTTTACTAATTTCAAAAATTTCTCGCATTTCACTCATTCCAATAATTTCACCCATGTAACTCATTTACTTATTTCGACAATTTCACTCATTTCACCCATTTAACTCATTTTTAATCATTTTACTCATTTCCACAATTGCCATCATTTCAGTCATTCCACTCATTTCAACAATTTCACTCATTTTGTCCATTTTATTCATTTTACTCAATTTGCTCATTTTTACTCACTTTATTTATTTCAACAATTTCCCTTATTTCTCCCATTTGAACAATTTCATTTATTTTACCCATTTAACTAATTTCACTTATTTTACTCATTCATGCAATTTCACTTATTCCACCCATTTTAACTCCTTTCACTTATTTTCACTCATTTCAAAAATTTCACTCATTTCACCCATTTCACTTCACTCATTCCATTTCACTCATTTTGTTAATTTCACTCATTCAATTACCAACATTCAATATGATCTCTCTGCTTGTTTGCATGGGGGATAGAATTGCTAAATCTAATAGAAAATTTAAGTAACAGTTGAATCTAAAATGGCCTGGGTTTCAGATATAATATGTGCTGATATGTGCTAAATAATAACTGGGATGTTTGGGGGCTATTTCTTTTCCCAATTAATGTGCTAATGCCAGAAATAAAATGTTTTTTTTTTCAGAATTGGATGACTGCTCAAGACATGAAAGAAAAAGATGCTCAGTCTATGCTTGATAAAATGACTAAAGATTTTTCTGGTTTACAGTCAAGTATCGTCATTGCTAACAATTATCTAGAGGAGGTAGGCACTCTCACCTGGTTCATGTTCCACACTTTACAACATCAAATCGACAAAAATCATTTCAGCATAGCAATGCTAAAACTTACTGTGGAATGGCTTGCTAAACCTCATGCAAATCAGGGAGAATTTTGCACCAGGATTCACAGATGCCTTCACAGTAGTGATTTTGTATTGTTCTATGTCCATAAATTATTAATGAATTTTATAATTTATGTAGTGATGGTGCTTAAACAGTTTGTAAATCAGCCTCTTGCTAAAAGTTAACTATTCCACAAATATAGGTGCTGTTATAGTTATTACTAACAGGGATTGTGCTTACTTACACTAAACCTATTTCTCTTTCTGGTGTTGTCTTTGACAAGCTTAATGAGATTTCAAACGTTCACAATCTCAGCTCAATCTTTATGTATGTTGAAGTGACATATCTGCCATCACTCTGTTATCATCACCATCATCAACACAGTATCACCATGATTACCATCATAATCATCATCACTATTTTTTCCCTAAAAAAAACTAGGCATGAATAACCATGTGTTTGCTCTTTTAAAACTCTCTGATCCAATAGATCAATAAAGCCAATGGACTGATTTTCAAGTGTTTTCTTTGTTTGCTAATGATATTTATCTGTCCTTTTTCTAGTTATCTAAACTTCACACTATAACTGAAGAGGTCAACAGTGTTACACAGCTGCCCAGCATCTTTTTGGTCACTCTACTTGATGCACTGGTGTCCAAGACACACATAGCGTTGTCCAAGCTGTTTGGTAACACAGATGAAGACAATGACTTGACCTACATCATGCAGACAGCTAAAGATCTTGTGCCAAAGATTATCAACTTTATTCCTCTTTATCAGAAATATGGAAGGTAGGAGTGAAGGGCATGGTGGTGGTAAATATCCACTGAATGGAATTTGGGCAGAATTTATCAGCTTGTTGTTAGAATTTACACAGTGGATATCACTATCCAGGCTTTGGTGTGTGTGTGTGTGTGTGTGTGTGTGTGTGTGTGTGTGTGTGTGAGTGTGTGAGTGTGTGAGTGTGAGTGTGTGAGTGTGAGTGTGTGAGTGTGTGAGTGTGTGTGTGTGTGTGTGTGAGTGTGAGTGTGTGAGTGTGAGTGTGTGAGTGTGAGTGTGTGTGTGTGTGTGAGTGTGTGAGTGTGTGAGTGTGTGTGTGTGTGTGTGTGTGTGTGTGTGTGTGTGTGTGAGTGTGAGTGTGAGTGTGTGTGTGAGTGTGTGTGTGTGAGTGTGAGTGCGTGCGTGCATGCGTGCGTGTGTGCGTGCATGCGTGTGTGCATGCAGAACCTGGAGAAAAGCCCACGTGGTGTAGCAGATAGAAATAACACTTATAACAAACTCTATTCAAATATAATCCAGTGCCTGAGCCAGGACTTGATCATGGACCATAGAGGTGAAAGGTTATTGTTTCTTGTTATGATTAATGAAAAAAACATGGTATTAGGCACATTATTTGTAAATGGACCCAAAAAGCTAATTTACATGATCATGAAATAAATTGCAATTCATGGATGTTTGTGATCTTCTCCTTTGTTCTGGGGAAAGTTGATTGAAGCCTAAATAAAGCTACCCACTGATTAGAATTTGGGCAGAAATTGTGAGCTGGTTGTTGGAATTTACCCAGTGGATGTCACTATCCAGGCAATGTGGTAGTTAAAATTGTTGTCATTGTCATGCTTCAGATTCTTTTTGCTGAACAACATCTCAGCTGAGCAGCACAGAAACAGGCGAATAACAGAAGAACACAAGAAGCTGTTTGTAAAAGAAGCCCTTGTTGCATATTCCAATGTAATACAGATTGGTTGTATGAGGTTGCCTAAACAGACATCCATATCCATGGCTGTGATGGCGGGTATGTCAACAATCCTACTTCAAAAATATTATCACATGTTACATATTACCGTTCGACTACTCCAACCAAAGCCACCCTCCTGACAATTTTTTAACAAATTGTCCAGTCACGTTCAAACATTTGAACAATAGATTTTCTATAAATTTCAAATATTGCAACAACTGATAGATCGCGAGCAACAATGTATTGTGCAAATTATTTCGGCAAATATTTTTTCAAATGCTCGAACGTGATTGGACAATTTGTGAAAAAATTTTGTCAGGGTGGAGTTGGTTGGGGTAGTCGCACTGTAATAGTGAAGATACTGCGTATGATCTGAATGGCCAAGGGCTATGTGACGCAGTTGATATTACATCTCAAACACATGCTCAGTTGCAATTTTCAGACAGAACAAAAGGAATAAACTCTCATTTGTTTATTTAAATTGTTATACAAAAAAACTACATTCCATTTTTCTGTACTCTAACATATGCGCAGAAGATGTGAAAAATTGTGAGATCAACAATCACACACATTTGGCATCTGTCATTCACAAATTAACTTAAAGTCACTTTAATTTGATTTAAAAGTATATTTGATCAAATTCTCCTTTCAGCTTTACCTCCTCCCATCCAAACTGTCATTGAAAACTGGAATGCTGGTATGGCTTGTGAGTTCCCATCCACATTCTCCTTACGAGATAACTCTGGTGACCATGCAGTTGCCATAGAAACCTTCCTTACATCATTGGTCGATGCCCAGATGTCATCGATTGTGTCAAGTACGCCATTTGACAAAGGACCCGGACTGCGACATGCTTTGCAGTCACTTGTCCAACTGACTGCTGATCTTATTATGTAAGTTTGAAACATCAAAGGCATTTCAAAAGCAATAAAATAAAAATGTAAATGTAGCCAGGTTGATATTGTGTGACATTTCCTCAACGTTATTTGGAAAATGATATGCACGAAAATGCACTAAATGCGATTTTTGAAAAATTAATAAATCAGTTCTGCTCAAGATGTTGTACAGTGTAGTTATTGTTTGGTCTGTTTGAGTTTATCTCATTTATTTAATTTACTGGTTGTCTTCTGCAACTTATCATTTAAAAAGCACTGATTGATCCATTCCATCTGGTCACATAAAGTTAAAAATAATATAAATTCAGAAACCATCTTATTGATTCTTAGAACTTGCATGTTCATAATGGTGTAAAAATGTAGAAATTCTAATTAAATTTGAAGTTGAAATTCAATAGAATCTGAAAAGCTAGACCCTGGTTTGACAAATCCAGGCACAGATTAGTCTGTACTGGACATTAGAGAAGATGTTTTATTAGATGCCAAATGATTGTCCAGGTGGCTTTCTTTTAATGTTTTTTATTTTCATTCTCAGGTGGTGTCCCAAGGAGGAAGGCTCAATCCACACCCTACATGTCAAGGAGTTAACAAGCAGTTTTTCACCAATTCTAGTTGATGCGACTACAGAGTTCTTGCAAGATACTGCCACCAGTGTCTTGGAGAGAGTTGTGGGTCCATCTGATGGGGAAGCTTTTGCCAGGAATATTCATCTGTATGTGCTGGTCAACTGCCAAAAACTGCTGATGGAACAGACCATCATTGACAAAGAAAGGTGGGGAAGTTTGCTCTGGATTAGTTGATTATAAGAAAACAGTTCATATTCCAGATTAATAATGTGTAGTTCATAACATATATATACCATAGTGACCCAAAAGGGATTTCAAAATTTCAGAGAGAAAGAAAGAGTTTTATAGCAAGCTGTTTTAAAATCATTTTGAAATTAGTCGTAATTTGGCCAAGATATTTCAAGCTAAACCTTGTACAAATCAGGGAGAATTTTGCACCAGGATTTACAGATGCTTTCACAGTAGTGATTTTGTATTGTTCTATGTCCATAAATTATTAATGAATTTTATAATAAGTTAAAATATGTAGTGATGTTACTTTGTAAATCAGCCACTTGCTAAAAGTTAACTATCCCATGTATATATCTGGTGTTATAATTATTACTAACAGGGATTGCTTACTTACACTAAACCTTTTTTTCTTTCTTTCTTGTTTTGTCTTTTCCAGCTCTTACATTGGAGAGGAAATCCTGCTAGACTGCCTGAAGTACATAGAGTCATTGCTGGAAAAACCATCAGGCCGCAGTCTTCTTGAACAGTTCTATACCAATGGTCAAGACCTTGTGGATATCATATTACTGTCGGCACATAAAACAGCTTCTTTGCCTTATGTCAACAGAACATTGAAAATGGCTGTCAGGATTTTACAGCTTGGTGAGTCAATCACAGTTCTCTCTCATCTCTTCTGCTGTGATATTTCAAGAATAACTTGCAGACTATCTATTGAATGTTTTATATGGAATTTTTAATTTAAAGTTGTAAACTGTTTGTTTTGAACACCAAATCTCTCTTTCTGACCGCTCAGAATCTGTGTTGATAGTAGCATGGAAGACAACACAAAATGGACATGTAATGTAGTGCTTATATAGCACATTTCAGCTAATGTCTCAATGCGCTTTACAATTCCTAATATTTAAAATAATTGTAAAATCCAGTTTGATAAGCATGAGATTGATTGGTAGTTAGTAATTAGTATGCATTAGGGTAGGGCTATCACCAAGGATGGACGTGACCTATGTCCTTAGGCCTTTCTTATGTCGCCCATTACTGGTTATTCTGTAAGTTTGGAGAGACAAGAGGTCTAATTTAACATCCTTATCAAAGAAGATGTGAAGCCTAACAATTATAGATTGAAGAGTATTCTCAATTATTTCAAGACATTACCAGGTTGAAGTTTCCAAGCATTTTTGGTCTGACAGTGATTAGATGTATATAATGTAATTAATTCTAATTCACAGCTGAGAAGCACATTACAGATACATCAATAAGGTCACTGGGCAGCTGTCTATCTTTCCTTGGAAAAAGTGATCCACAGCAATTACAAAACTGGCTGAGGAGAATCGTGATTGGCATTGAGCAAGATTGTGAAAATACTGGCAAAATGGCAGACAATAGGCTACTCCTGCAAGCACTGGCATCTCATCTAGTTAAAGAATCACAGTAAGATCATTATTAGTAGCATTATCACACCATATAGAACCACAGTGTTGTTCACTGCAGAAACAGTTTGCCTTTGATTCACTAATCAGATTGATTCCATTCATTTTTTCCTTATTCATTTATATGGGCTACACACTTATTCTAGCTCTCTTTCCTTTCTTCATTCAACCATTTGTATGATGTTATCAATCAATCAATCAATCAATCAATCAATCAATCAATCAATCAATCAATCAGTCAGTCAGTCAGTCAATCAATCAATCAATCAATCAATCAATCAATTTGTTTGTTCGTTTGTTCGTCCGTCCATCCATCCATGCATTAATTAATTAATTAAGTAATTAATTAATTCATTCATTCCTTCATTCATTCATTCATTCATTCATTCATTCATTCATTTATTCATTCATTCATTCATTCATTCATTCATTCATTCATTCATACAACCTCAAGTAGCCACAACTCTCTAACCATTCCTCCATTGTTATTCCTTTCTAGTCTTGTAAAGGACTATACTTGTATCAATCTACTGGATGCTCTCATACCAATTGGAGACCAGCTGCTATCAATGACCAGCTCCAAGACAGCCTGTGTAGGGGCTAAACTAGGTGATGTCATACATGCTGCTTCTATACTGGCTAGTATTGACCAGGGAAAGGGACATTCTAAACTGTGCAAGGCTGCTATTGGATGGCTACATACATGGTAAGGCAGTTATTAAGATGAAGGGACTTGTTTTGATCTCAGTTGTGCTACTTGATTAATAAGTGCAAGGCTGCTATTGGATGGCTACATACATGGTAAGGCTGTTATTAAGATGAAGGGACTTGTTTTGATCTAAGCTGTGCTACTTGACTAATAAGTGCAAGGCTGCTATTGGATGGCTACATACATGGTAAGGCTGTTATTAAGATGAAGGGACTTGTTTTGATCTAAGCTGTGCTACTTGACTAATAAGTGCAAGGCTGCTATTGGATGGCTACATACATGGTAAGGCTGTTATTAAGATGAAGGGACTTGTTTTGATCTCAGTTGTGCTACTTGACTAATAAGTGCAAGGCTGCTATTGGATGGCTACATACATGGTAAGGCTGTTATTAAGATGAAGGGACTTGTTTTGATCTCAGTTGTGCTACTTGACTAATAAGTGCAAGGCTGCTATTGGATGGCTACATACATGGTAAGGCTGTTATTAAGATGAAGGGACTTGTTTTGATCTCAGCTGTGCTACTCGATTAATAAGTTGGTGGCAGCTATTGTGTATTTTTCCTCATGGTTCATGTTCCACCAAGGGCATATAATATTTCTCTCTTCATATTACTAAACTATATCATATGCTCTTTGCAGCAAATGTCTACTGGAAAAAGAGGAGATTGATATTAAGAGTGAAGGATCTAAGGAAAGCACCACCATAGAGCTAGCCGGTCCATTATTATCATACTTAGCAGAAATGATACTAGCAATTAAATATGTACTAGAGCAAGACACGCCATCGTTGCCATCGGTTACAACACAGGGCAGCAGTGATGTAGTAGTTCATGATCTAGAGACAGAATGGATGGATGATATTACTGCTGAAGATGAAGAGTCTGGCGGAGAAGAATCTGTATGTAGCCATAACAGTAGTGATACATGTGTGTTACATTGAGGGCACTCCAACCACGGACACTTGTATATTATTTAGCTTAGTTTTTATTTTCTGAGCTTTCTACTACTTCAAACCCATAATACTACAAACTATGAAAAGTAGGGATTGGACTCAAATGTATTGAGTTAAATGAAAATGTTTTCAAATCGATTCACTGAAAGGATGCATGTTAAAAAAGTGTAAAAAAAACACAAAGTGTTCATGGTTCGAGTGCCCTCACTGTAATGTTATTTATCCACAGAATCTCATCATGTAAGATTCTCTTCCTGAGAGTTGGGCATTAAATTTTGGGTCATTTCATAGTAGCTGACATGGAAGGGAAATCAAAGAATTGTTGGCTTTGCTTGATATTAATATTTTGGCTTGTTCAACTGTGATGATGTCAGAAAGTGGCTAAAAAAATGATAAAATGTACAAAATGTTTTGTTCAGGATTGTATTTTTTTGATATTTCTTGTTTCCTGTTTTTCAAGATGAAATGTCTTTGTGCCATAAGGACTGCAGAAACCATATTAACATTTCTTCTTTTTTACACACTGTCAATTACTTACAGTGTTTTTATTACTGCGATTATTCATGTTTGTCTGTTTCACCATGAAATTCTTTCTTTGCTGTTCATCAGAATAAAGACTCTCTTTGCAATAAGCTGTGTATATTTGCCATCACTCAGAAAGACTTCATGAACCATTTTAAAATAATTAGCCCTGTTCTGTTACTGAAATTCTTTCTTTGCTGTTTATCAGGATGAGGACTCTCTGTGCAATAAGCTGTGTACATTTACCATCACTCAGAAAGACTTCATGAACCAACATTGGTATCACTGCCATACTTGTAAGATGAATGATGGTGTTGGTGTGTGTACAATATGTGCCAAGGTGTGTCATAAAGACCATGATGTCTCCTATGCCAAGTATGGATCGTTCTTCTGTGACTGTGGCGCAAAAGAGGATGGCAGCTGTCAGGTAGAACTATATAGGGTTGCAAAGTACTATATTGGAACAAATAGGCAAATTGCATTATGTTGATATTTGATGACATGTATACTCAATTGTATTCCAGTCATTAGTGAAACGAAACCCAAGTCTGACCAAAGAAAGCAGCACTACTCCAGTCCATGCGTTTGCTAACGGACACGACATGGATGAATGTGATGAAGTTGAAAGTGTAAGACAAGAGAAAAGACTATCAGGTACATTACAAAACAATATTGCAGCCCTGGCAGGACTTGCTACAGATCTCATGGGTAGTTCATCTGGAGAGAGTGGACAAGATGATGCTTCAACACCTACTAAAGCAATACAAGCTCTGGCTAAGCAGATTGAGGTAGGCTTAACCGGTTTTACCATAGGCAGCCCAAACACATCTGTCAATACTTTTAAAAATCATTTCAGTGTTAAACTTGAAATAAAATTAATTAAGAGTACAATTCAAGGTTTTTATTCTCCTATTAGTATTATATTATTTTAAAACTAAACAGCACACAGGGTTTAAGTTAAGTGTATTTACCCAATAAAATGATAGCCTTTCTCTGTAGGTTTACATTACTTTTGAAATGATGCTGCAATTGTGAGATTATTTGTTATTTCTCTGGAATGTAGTATTTTCAATTCATACCTTTGAAATTCAGCTTTGACAATATTATTTCAAATCAATCAGTTTCAAATTGTCCATCACCAAACAATCCTTTTCTCTACAGAAACATACAGACACTTTAGTCAAGGAACTAGAAGCATCGTCATTAAACACTACAGTGGTTGAGTTATTACAGTTGTTAATGGGACCCATGATTGAAAAGACTGGATCAACAACACAAATCTATGGAGCCGCACAGCTAGTCAGTAAAGCACTGGATGATTTACACTCATTAGATAAGAAAGTAGAGACAACTGAACATCTCATGGTAAGTATGAATTTAAAGTGTGAATAACGTACCTGTGTAATAACCCCAGGGTTTGCAAAGGGGTCTATGCACTTAACACCAACAACACAACACGACCAAATGCTCAAAATGTTCAGTGCTTGGAAAATGTTCAAGGTACTGTTAAATATCTTCCATTTGAGCCAGGGCCTCCTGTAAATATCATTAATTTTTAAATCTTAATACTATTTCAGGTCCCAACTCTAGGCTCTCAAGAAGGAGCTTTTGAGAATGTTCGCATGACTTTTAGTGGAGAGCAAGGACAAGCCATCAGGCAGCTGATAGGTGCACATGTTTTACGGCGTGTTGCAATGTGTTGTCTGGCTTCACCCAAAGGAAGAAGGCAACATCTTGCTGTCAGCCATGAGAAGGGAAAGGTATAAGAACCATTGTTTATGATAACATTAATTTATTATTAATTATGGCTTTTATTACTGCATATCCATGTGTTGGCTCTTTAACAGTTCTCACAGTACAGTTGGTACAATCATACAAATGTACTTTCTAATTGTGAGATGTTTTCATCCATTCCTAAATCACAATGCAGTACAACCTTACAATTGTACTTTCTAATTGTCAGAAGTTTTCATCCATTCCTAAATCACAGTGCAGTACAACCATACAAATGTACTTTCTAATTGTGACATGTTTTCATCCATTCCTAAATCACAATACAGTACAAACATACAAATGTACTTCCTAATTATGAGATGTTTTCATCCATTCCTAAATCACAGTACAGTACAATCATACAAATGTACTTCCTAATTATGAGATGTTTTCATCCATTCCTAAATCACAGTACAGTACAATCATACAAATGTGTTTTCTAATTGTCAGATGTTTTCATCTATTCTTAGATCACAGTTCTCCAGTTATCAGCACTTCTCAAACAAGCAGACTCCAGTAAGAGAAAGCTAACCCTAACCCGTCTAGCCACAGCTCAGGTGCCGTTCACAGTGCTGTCAATCACAGGAAATCCCTGTAATGAAGACTTCTTGGCTGTCTGTGGCTTGAAAGACTGCCATGTGTTAACGTTTAGTTCATCAGGGTCTGTGGTAGATCATCTTGCACTTCACCCTCAGTTAGAGACTGGGAACTTTATTATCAAAGCCATATGGCTGCCTGGATCACAGACAGAGATTGCAGTGGTGACAGCTGACTTTGTCAAGGTATTATAAGCTTGATAGGCTTGATCTTGTAAACTGTTTGTTGTTGGTTACGGTAGTTATTTTGATTTATCATAATTATTGTTGTTCAGTTATTATAAGCTTCATAGGCTTGATCTTTAGACTGTTTGTTGTTGGTTAGTTATTTTGATTTAATATCATTATTGTTGTTGTTCAGTTATTATAAGCTTGATAGGCTTGATCTGGTAAACTGTTTGTTGTTGGTTAGTTATTTTGATTTATCATTATTGTTGTTCAGTTTCTTTTCCTTTTTCCTTTAAAGAATATATATTGTTCATTGTTGGTTGTCATCTTGTCTGACAGTTTCTTTTTTCTTCTGTTCTTTATGTGGTATTTTCTTTTTCAATTTACCTCTTTGACACCAGCAGTACAAGAGAAACCAAAATTATCAGAAACTTGTCAGAAGTCTAAAACCTTGAAAATGATAAATCTGTGGTTCAGTGATTCTTATGTCAAAACTCAGATAACCTTAACATCCTTGTAGGGCTCCAGTTGCTCAATTGTAGGTACGAGCATCAGACTGGAATGCTGAGGGTTGTGGGTTTGATTCATTCTCAGGAGTTTGATTTTCTTAGCTCATCATCAGTGAAAGACACATACTTAGATAATTATTTATTTCATCTTTATACTTCTTCAGAGTTATCAGTCAAAAGTGTCACTATCAATCATATAAAACAATAAAAACACCTATTACAAAAACCATTGTCAGAGAGAATACAGAATCCTGAATGCCAGTTGTGGATTATTCGCAGTTGATCGAATTTAACTATTTTATAATACTATATAAAAAAATGTGAAAAATCAGTTTTCACAATTACATTGATTATATTTTGTTACATTTACCAAGACATTTCATTGGATTGAC
Source organism: Diadumene lineata (assembly GCA_918843875.1). Taxonomy (NCBI): domain Eukaryota; kingdom Metazoa; phylum Cnidaria; class Anthozoa; order Actiniaria; family Diadumenidae; genus Diadumene; species Diadumene lineata. Next base: position 4,533,396 of record OU974075.1, on the reverse strand, counting down.
TAGCATTGGGCATTCTGTCTGACAACATTGAAATGAGTGTATTTAGATGGTATGAATGGTATTATAATAAATTTTGTGTTATCTCCACATAGATTTATGACCTATCCAAGGATGCTCTAAGCCCAATCTACTACTTTGTTCTCCCAAGTGGCAAGGTCCGTGATGCCAGTTTTGTCTTCCATGATAGTACCCGCAGTATGGTAATGATGTCATCAACGGGTCATATATACCAGCAGCCGATGGATGACGATAGTAGCGCTAGTGGTGGCCCATTCTACCTAACTAATACTATTCCTGTAAAGCATACTGATCTTGATGATAGCAATGGTCAGGTTGCCGGTGGAGGTGTATCTGTGTACTACTCACACAATCTGCAGATTCTGCTGTTTAGTTATGCACAGGGTAACTTCCATTTTCATTATAATTTTAATGAGTTTTTCAGACTTTTATATACTGTTTAATAAACAAGGAGTGTTTTTTTTTTGGGGTGTAACAAAAAATTATAATGCATTTCAATTTGCATTTAAGTTCAGAAGAAGCTGTAGAAAGCTCAGAAAGTAAAAAAAAAGCTAATTAAAGACAAGTGTTCATGGTCTGAGTGTCCTCACTCTACTATGTGTCTGCCAAATTCTCAGATGAAATGCAAACTCATGACAGTATATAAATACATGATTATATAATAATCTTAATTTGCAAGTATTTCGGCTCGATATTCTGAGTATTATTTTATGTTCAAACTCCATTTCTGCATTCCACATGAGAATCTTTGCTTCAATTCATGTTCTGTCAACATTGCATTTTGGTCTTGGAATTGCAGCATTTAGTATTCAGTAATCGGTATTAGGTATGTGGTATTCAGAATATTCCAAGGACACCTTTTTTGAAATAGGTATATTTCAGTATTGTTATATAATTAATGTTACCAATTTTTTCCAGGTAAAACGTTCATGGCCCCTTGGGTAACAGGACAGAAAGAAATCAAGAATCTGTTTGCCATTAACTTCAAGAGCTCTAATGGTGGTAGTAAAAATACTCAGGCAGCTTTGTACCAGTGGAATGAAGTTCCTCAACATCCTGGGCTTGTATGTTGTATGACCCACAATAATGGGATTCCTGTGGTGTTGATGATCAAGCCTGACCAAGTACAGGTATGTCACTAGTATTGGCCCATAATATGTCCCTTTATACTCTACCTCTTTTTATGGATTGCATGGGTGACCAAGTGGTGAGAGTGCTGGCCTTCCACTGCTGTGACTTGGTTCGATTCAAGGTTTGGTCTGGGTGATATGTGAACTAAGTTTGCTTATAATGTGCTGTTTCTCTCTTTCATGTCACAAAGGGTTTACTCCAGGCTCTCCAGTTTTCCTCCCTTTGCAAAAATTGTGAGTCGTGTTGAGTGAGTTTAAATATAAATGCAGAGGGTGAGTGTAGGAGTATGCAGGCAAAGAACCTACATGTGGATATTATGCTGCAGTAAAAAATTATTATAATTACCATTTTATCTTTTTTTTTGTCAATCTACCCACCATACATCTATCCATGTGTCCAGTGATTTTCCTTTCATTCATTCGGCTCATTTATTTTCCTTCTTCATTTTGTTTGTTTATTTTTTTTATTTTGCTTATCTGACTCAATTCATTTGGTTCATTTCATTTGTTCCATTCATGTTGTTCATTATATTCATTTCAATCCATTTGTCCCCATCCTACCTTTTACTGTGCTGATCGCCCGACCATGAACACCTAACAAAGTTTTGTCAGTACAAGTTTTTTACATGTTTTTCTAAGCCCCGATCTTGACAAAAGGTCAAGAGCAATGAAACAAGGCCTCCTGGCTAGAACAATGATGAGCTGTGATTGGTTATTTAGAAACTTAAAAGCATCAAAGTTGACAAAAACCTGTCAAAAACTTGTACAAAACTTTGTTAGGTGTTCACAGTTCGGCAATCAGCACAGTAGAACCTTTGCTTATCAACTTGTCTCTTGTCTAGATTACTGAATATAGTTATATAAGTAAAAAAAAAACAATAAACAAAATATTTAATGCATCTCATCTACATAGTTGTTATTCTTGAGATGGCCGCTCACACTCACCCTACATTAATCATTTTACACACATCTTTCCATACATGTTGGTTTTGACAATGGAGGAGCAACTTAACCCTTGTGGCAGGAGAGAGAAAGAAACATCAAAGAAACTTGGTTCTCATATCACCTCAGTCAATTCAAGGATTTACTCAGTTAGATCAGTGGGTTTGATCCCTGTGGCTAGACAAGCACTCAGGGTCTTAAAATAATTGATTCAAATGGTTAGAATTCATGTCTTCTCGGATAAGCACATTTCAGGACAGAGGTCTCGTGGGCCGTATGTTAGATAACTCTTCAGGTTAATATGTCACCCTCTTAGATCCAAGAAATTAAAGCAGCGTCATCCAAGTCCAAGACCCAGGACATGGTAGCGATCCGCCACTCTGTCACTGGGTCAGACCAACAGAGAACCACTATGATTCTTCTGTGTGAGGATGGCAGTTTACGTATCTATATGGCAAATGCTGAGCATACTGGCTTCTGGATGTCTCCTTCATTCCAACCTTCAAGGTAATTAATGACCATAATCACCTGTGTGTAATGCATGCCCATGTAAAATGCACACCCTAAATTTTAAACCCATTTCTTGAAAACAAAAATAAGAGCAAAAGTATCTCACATGCGTATCTTTGTTTTATTACAACTAAAAAGTTTCACATGACCAAGAACAATTCATCAATGATTTAAGCAATGCAGAAATGTCAATCAAAGTTTTAAAACTGTCATAATCTAATACTTGAACTTGAATTTGCACTCTATAGTAGAATATATTTTTTTATTTTTATGTTTAATTATATTTATCAGACCTTTGGCAGTACTGCGTCCAGCAAAGAAGAAAAAAGTATGTAAAACCAGAAGCAAGTCATCATCGGTGCATTTCCCTATAGATTTCTTTGAGCACTGTCAGGTGTTGAATGATGTAGAGTTTGGTGGTACCGATATCCTGCATGTCTATAATGCACAACAAGCTAAGCACAGACTGATGACTGCTGGGATGTATATTGCAAGTACCAAGGTCAGTATGTAGCTGCTACAACCTTTGACATCAGTGTTGCACACTTTGACATTTTTTGAGTATGTTTCCTGCAACAATGTCGCTCTGATGGTCTTTTTTGAGCCCCTCCCCCCAAAAAAATAAGGTGAAGAACGGCATTGGTTGAGGGAGGGGGAGGGTCAAATATTGATGTAATACTCAGACTGTTTATGTCCAAGATTGTAGTTGTTTAGCAGGGTGGCACTTTCGGGTTAGATAAAAACTAGTACTATTGTGGGCACTTTAGGTTAGTCTGAGTTCCATTACTAATCAAGGCTGATATAAAAATTAGGTAAACCTAATAGCGGAGCTACGATTTAATGAAAATAAATTATTCATCCAATCATTCATTCATTCACTACCAATTATCAAAATTGTTGATCAAAAATGACTATTAATAGATAAAAAGCAAACAAAAAAATGAATGAATGAATGAGTAAATCCATTTAAATAATCACTAAAAGAAAATAACATAGCAAAAAGAAAAAGCAATTTTATGTTGTTATGCATGGCAAAAATCGCACTTGTCAATTAAAATTGATTGAGAAGTTAGAAAAGCACTAACATGGCTTCTTTGAGTTGAAAACAAATCCCCGCACGCTTCTCATTTTATGCACTTTTAGGTTTGAAAAACAATGTTATAAAAATCGACAAAAACTTTTTTGGTGAAATTTGTAATTAATAACTTATTGGTAATCTAGCTATCCAATACGGCTGTGTATTTTTAATCATCAAATTTGAATACTGCGTAATTCGTTTCAAAATTATATATATGAACTTTTATTTTATATGAACTTTTGAAATGTCCACTTGCAGATGAGTACAATGACGAATACAAGGTTTTTTTTGTTGTTGTTGAAAAATTCGATATCAAATCAAATAATTACAATAATAATCAAATTAAAAACAACAACAAAAAAAACAAAAAAAAACACACACACATATATTTAACAGGAAGCTTGTGGCTAGCTTGTGACTGTTAAACTGTTATCACATCTATTTCAATCAACTTCAGACATTCATATTTGTGTATTTGTTGCTTATAGCCAAGTGGTTTCAACATCGAAGTTACAAACACCAATCCAGGTTTGGTAATGGTAGGAGTAAGGATTCTTGTTGGATGCCAACCTATAGAGAAAGTACCATCTTATGTAGAGATCTTTGGTCGTGTTACACCATTCACATTGACCAGGAACCGTTGGTTTGATTTACCATTTACCAGGGAAGAATCTCTTACTGCTGATAAAAAGATGACAATCTTCTGTGAGTAATATCAACTAGAAACCTAGAAATGCCAAAGATGTGGTTCACGTCTTGCCAAGGGCATAAGATTTTTCATTTAAACTTCCTTTCATTACAACACACCAAACTCAATCATAAAATAATTACTACTGTTATTAAGTTATAGGTTATTGTACACTTTTTTTCAAGCAGATAACAAACAGCTTCAGTCCAATAATTGCTTAATGTTTGTTAAAAGTCATGTTATTTTCATTGTCTACAAAAGGTCAACATTTGGACATTTTACAATTGCTTTTATAATAGAACATGTAGTTTGTGGTGTGCCAGAAACATTGTTGCCCATCAATCAATAATTGATCATTAGTATCCCTTGCTAGTTGTAAGTTAGTGTATACTTGTGACAGCGATTATTCATTTTTGTATTTTTAGTTGGTCAGTCCTCAGATCCTTCAGGCGTATCCATGGTAGATTCCATCAAGGTCTATGCTAAGACCAAAGAAGTATTTGGATGGCCAGATGATCCTCATGAAGAGTATACTTCTACAAGTACTAGTGGAACAACAGGAGGAACAACTAGTGTTGTACAAGAGAAAGAATTGGTAGCTTGTACTGCACCGGCTACTCCCTTTGACAAGTGAGTTATATCAATGGACTACTTGCAGAAAGAGGTCATGTGACCTCATCTACCCTAAATTGTCAAGTGTAGTAAGAAATGAGGTCCAGAAATGAAAGGCCATGCTATAATTAATACAAAAGGCCAAGTTTCAACTCACCATAAACAAGGAAACAGAAGTAGCAGTGTATTTAAAATTCCATTTGTTTGAGAACACGAGTTGTGTTGTTAACTCTTTACCACACATTTTCTTTTTAATTCATCTGAATACGTTTTGAGTTTTCAAATTTTGTTCTCCATATTTTCTAGGCTTGTGGTCCATCTGGTTGAGATTTTAGATGGGTCATTCTCTGCTTTCTACAATGTCAGTGAAAAGACAAGACAACTTGCTTTAGACTTAGCAACAGCTCTTATGACATGCTCTACTCCAACATGCATCCAAAACCAAGCTAAGTCGTTACTGGCTACTCTACATCCATCAAAACTGTCCTTCCATAATCACAAGGTAAGGACATAAAACTATAAATAAAAGTATTTTTAATATTTGTTATATTCTCAAGGTTACTGTATTTCTACTAATTGAGGAGACTTGCTCTCACACACACTTCCCCTAGATTCAGAGAATCTTGAGAAAAAAAATGAAAACATGGCATAGGAGAGAGAAACAACTATAATTATAACAAACTCTACTGATATATAATCCAGCACCAAAGACAGGGATTGAACTTGGACCATAGTGGTTAAACTGTAAATGCTTTTTCTTTTCTTTTCTTTTCTTTTCTTTTCTTTTCTTTTCTTTTCTTTTCTTTTCTTTTCTTTTCTTTTCTTTTCTTTTCTTTTCTTTTCTTTTCTTTTCTTTTCTTTTCTTTTCTTTTCTTTTCTTTTCTTTTCTTTTCTTTTCTTTTCTTTTCTTTTCTTTTCTTTTCTTTTCTTTTCTTTTCTTTTCTTTTCTTGTTTTTATTTTTATCTTTTATATGTTCCTTTGGTAATCGCTTACATTATAAACTTTCCGACTTCTTTGTAAGGACCAAGCCCAGCTGAGTCAAATAACACAATATCTCCAAGACTATGCATCAGCAAACGAAGAAGAAAAAGTAGAGAAACTAGATGCAGAGACCTTCCAGAGGCTTGTTGTGAGTGGTAGATCTGTAGCACTGTCAAGACCAGCCAACTTATCAAAGTATGCCTCTTTATCTGGCAGTGTGACAGGGGACGGACAGCGTAATCAGTTTGCAGGTGTCTTGATTGATGTCTTCTGGAAACTGAACAGTGTTCGTCCTCCAGTACAGGCTATTGCTCCTCTCTCTGCATTAGGTAAGAATTTTGTACATTTATTTATTAGATGACAAGTTATCCAACAAATAATACTAACTGATGCCAATCAACAGACACCTATTTGAAAAAAACATTGCCAAAGAGAATTCCAAATGCTGGTATTCAAATGTTGATTATTTGTCATTTAGTTGAAACAAAAAAGTATGTTTTAATTGGAGCATGGTATATTTTGTTGCAATTACCAAGCTATTTTAATTAGTAGAACAATGCACATTTGGCACCCGATATTTGGCATTCTCTCTGACAAAGTTTTTTTGAAGGGAGTGTTGTTTTGATTGGAGCAACCACAGGAAACCTGTGAAATAAAAACAAAGTAATCACTAACAAATAGTAGCTAGTTAGTCACTATTTGTCACTATCACTCCGCCAGAACTTTGCAGAAGCTATTTCTTTTGTCTCGGTATTGTGTTCTGGTCAAATAGTTACTACAATTATAGCTACTAGTTGTAGCTCTCAAAAGACGCTTTAGATATGAGACGTCTTAAATGTGTAGTGGCTTACCGCCTAAATCAGCACGAACCTGATAATCAAATTTAAATTTTTAATAGATCACATATATAAAGTTTAGAAGATTGTAAATTAATTTTTATTTTATATTGATTTCACAGCTTGCATAGAAAGCAATTTTTGTAATTTAATTGTTGTGACTAAATGAAGGTGATTCATTGATTGATTGTTTTGTGCAGGTCTGCAGGATATAGAGTCCACAGTATCAGCTCTGGTGGATATCATTCATGCATTTTCCATCTCTGACTCTAGCCAAGTAGCTTTAGCTGTAAATCTTTATGTACAGATGCTTCTCTGCAAGGTTGGTGAATAGTCTTGCTATTTGTAAAATTGGAATATCAATTATTCACCTCAGAAATACAGCTCTTAAAAGTCAGGGAGAGTAGTCACAGATCTGGGAGCATAGCTGTACATTTTTTAAGACACTAACTGTGTGGTCCTGTTGAAAGACAAAATACGTTTTTGCTGACATTTCATGTTTTATATTGTTCCTTGATGCTCAATTATAGAGTTGTAGACCACTTTACCTCTCATTCATTCATTCATTCATTCATTCATTCATTCATTCATCCATCCATCCATCCATCCATCCATCCATCCATCCATCCATCCATCCATCCATCCATCCATCCATCCATCCATCCATTCATTCATTCATTCATTCATTCATTCATTCATTCATTCATTCATTCATGCATTCATTCATTCATTCATTCATTCATTCATTCATTCATTCATTCAGAATTATCCGTTTATCCCATTCATTTATTTCATTTTGTTATTCCTTTTACAGGACCAAGCTATCAGTTTTGCATGCAAGCAGGCATTGATCCGTGTTCTTCATCCACTTCAAAAACGTAGACAAAGTAGAGAGGGGCCCACCCCTCCCCCTTGTGGTACACCATCAGCAGAAAGAACCACACCTGAAGATGATGAGGATGATGGTGATGATGGTGAGGGAGAAAGGTCAGATTCTGGCCGTGAAGAAGCAAGTTCAGTACCACAACAACAAGAACCAGCTGCTGAGGTAAAATAATGGTTGTTGTGCAGAATTTGCTGTTTAAGACCTAAATATATAAAGTTGAACCTCACGTGAGTGGAATACAATTCAAACAAAGGATAATTAGATTTTGATTAGTACGTGATTAGATTTTGATTAGTAAGTGATTAGATTTTGATTAGTAAGTGATTAGATTTTGATTAGTAAGTGATTAGATTTTGATTAGCAAGTGATTAGATTTTGATTAGTAAGTGATTAGATTTTGATTAGTAAGTGATTAGATTTTGATTAGTAAGTGATTAGATTTTGATTAGTAAGTGATTAGATTTTGATTAGTAAGTGATTAGATTTTGATTAGTAAGTGATTAGATTATGATTAGTAAGTGATTAGATTTTGATTAGTAAGTGATTAGATTTTGATTAGTAAGTGATTAGATTTTGATTAGTGTGTTTGTGCAAATAAACGATGTCTTCTTCTTCTTTTATGCAATTATAAGTTTGATGCTTGTGAATTTCAACCTATTAACTTGTTAGCTGAGTTCTATGTTTAGAGATAAATATAAAAGTTTGTAGATGTATGAATTAGTAGATGTACCAATTGTTTAAATGACTGTTAATGTGTAATAGAATGATCTAATGAATAGATTGCTAAATGAGTGAATGCATTGACCAAGTGAGTGAGTAAATGAATAAATGAGTGGGCTAAATCACCAAATGAGAAGTAATTGTAAATGGGTGAAGGTTTTCATATTAGGGGCATTATTAGGCATCTTGTGGTTTTTCCTGATGAGGTTTTATGAGCAAACTTTGATAAAAAAGAGATCATTGTATTGTGTGTCCATAGGCTGCAGCACCCTCAAATGTACAGCATGGCTCATCCAGTGCAGTAGGTTCACGTTCAAGCCAACTGGAATCTCTAATCCTTGGAGCAGCTGGTAACCTCCCAGTTGCAGTGATAGACCTACAGCAGGACGCTGATGATGAGGCTATGATGGAGTTAGCCATTGCTTTGAGTTTACAAGAACAATCTGTTGGTGCACCTCGTCTACAGCTACAAGGGTTGTCTCAAGGACAGATGTCTTTAGCTTTAGAAGGTGGAAACTCATCTGATACTACCACGTCAGGTATGTGGTCTGTTATACTGATAAGAATATAACTTTTTGTTGGAATAAGTGATTTTAGGTAGATTGTAGACCAGACTTTATACTAATAGAGTTTTAATTTTATTATTGATTTGAAGTTAAATTGGATTTGAACAGTATAAGCCTTCATTTCAACTTTCAAAACCTCAGTTATGCATCATTTCCATAAACACAAATTTTATATCTTCAATATTAGTTCCATTATAATAATTACAATAATTGTAATCCTCAACATCTAAGCTAGGCTCAGTCTCCAGCCGTCAGGGGTTCGTGCGCCCGCGATACTCTCCCCACTGACGGCTGGGCGCATGGGATTCAAATCATGACGCGCATGTCCGTGACGTATTTTGTAATTAGCATAAGAAAACGGAAACAGAAGTGAAATTTGCAGTAAAAAAATTATCAAAATAATGGTTTATTACGAAAGCATGATACACAGACTTGATTATAGCACTTCTTTAATTTTATTTATATAATACGAACAAGTGATCTTGCGCATCAAAGGCCGACAGATCTCCAGCGGCTTCAAGTTGTCACATTACTGTAACTTGTGCAACGGTCGGCATAGACTGAATCAATTCAAATTATATAACAACATAGTTACCAAATACAAATGAGGAATTATTCTATGTTAAAGTGAAACGATGACACAATTCTAAAATTGGAGCAAATGATATGTTTGTTTATGTTGACAAATGAGAGGTCAAACACTTCGCGAGTTGAAGTTCACACGTGTATAAACATTGCAAAATACAATGCAAAATTGCTTTCATCAAGCAAAACTTACTTTGAAATTATTGCAAATTCTTTCAGAAATATTCTAGTGATCTTCTCCAATCTTTCATTGTCGACTGAAGTTTCTGATATAGTATATATTTATGCAATTAACGATACTTTTTCTGCTTAGTAGCGTACGTTTCCAGCAGCGAGCCGTCCGCTGAATATAGTCTGTAGTTCATGCGAATTATTCGTCGAAAATTCACAATCCATCAGTCCTATCATTATCTGAAGTCCGTACAATCTTCTCTTAACCAAATGCATTCTTTTGAGTATTTAACAATCCGGCGTAACTGTTTGAAACATCGGCGATTTTCCCAAGGAAGTTAGTTGGTAGATTATAAACTTGAAACACAACATTCCCAAGAGCGATCTAATTTTAAAGCCTCAAGTTGAACATCCTTGGATGCACTAAAATTACACGACTTCAATGCATTTGAACAAGTACTTTCGTTCGCCATTTCGTTCAGAACGAAATTTAATTTATTAATTTATGCCCCTCGATTTTCGAGGGGCAACTTGCTGATTGGCTGAGAAGAACAATGTGAATCCCATGCGCCCAGCCGTCAGTGGGGAGAGTATCGCGGGCGCACGAACCCCTCACGGCTGGAGACTGAGCCTACATCTAAGCCAAAATCCTTTGAATCATCATTGTAAATTACTATCATTTTTAGAGCATCATCACCACCATCATCATCATCACCTTCTTTGACATCACAATCATCATTTTAACATTGTTATCAACATCAGTTTCACAATGGTCTTGTAGACTAACATCAGCAAATTTTTCTGATAAAAGCACTATATGTTTTCAGCTACACTGTAGCTGTCTTCATTTAGATTTAGATTTCTAATGATGACCGTTCAAATGTAGCTGAAACCTTAATTTTTTCTCGGAATATCATGATTCAATTAAAAAAATCTGTGTATATCATCATATGGAACACAAAAACCTCAAGACTACTATCTTGTACATAGACTGTTGTCATCTTAGTCATCGCCTTCATTCTCTTCTAACCTGTTCATTTATAACCAAAAACGCTATGTGTGTATTCCAGCTCCAGGCAGTGAAGATGATGAATATGATGTGCCTCCTAGTAGTGCTCAAGGTTCTTCTGCAGGTCACAGCGCACCACGTTCACCTATCCCAGCAGGCATTGCACAGCAGGGCCCAGGCTCTGAGAGTGGCGGTAGTGCTGATTCCATTGCAGTGGAACCAAGTTCTAGTGCTGCAGAAATCAGCATGGATGTCGATCAAGGTAGAGTATTGTAAAGAACAATAGTGCTTGTCGTTTACAGGCTGCCCAAGTAATCTACTTGACTGTATGTTTTTCAGCATTGTAGTTCAGTGGAAGTACATAGATCTTAGGTCATAGATTTGGTATTGATTTTAGGAAATGCAAAACAAGGATTAAGATTCAGGAAATTAAAAAGAGATGAAGAGAAAACAGCAACAATAAAATTGTGTAAAAATGGTATTTGTAAAGATCAAGCAATGAAAGACAATTTTTGTCAAGTACCTTAACTTAGGTTTCAAACCCATGACTATACTTCTACTAACTTCATTGAAAGTACACAAGTAGGTTGGTTGGGCAGACGTCTTCTCAATTTATTTTCGTTGAGAAACATGTATAGTTTGGAAACTAGTGCAGTAGCAATTGAATATGTTCTCTTTCTTCCCTTTTTTCTGTTTTGTATTGATTATTCATTTTTAAATTATAAAGCATCAAATCAACAACGAAAACTATTATTTAATTATTTTAAATTATTAACTTAGTTTCTTTCATTCATTTGCTCATTCATTCGTTTTTATTTGTTAATTGATCTATGTACTTATTAATATCCAGCATCAGAGACCAACCAGCAAGAGCTTATCCAGGAAAGTGTCCATGACCATGATGTCCGTCATTCACTACAATTAATGCTGATAGAGGAACTACTACGACACTTACCAAACCTGAAAGATGTTGGAGGAGTAAGGGCTATACCATTTATGCAGGTAAACTGGAACTATCACAACCATACTATGTTCTTAGTATAGGGCTGTATAACTATAGCTTATTTGATGAGAGGTTATACTAAAAGTACCAAGGTCTGGAAGTGGGATTATTCTGATAAAAATATTGTCGGGCCTTTTGGAGATTCTGTCACGATTGTTGTAACTCACCTCCTACCAAATATTTTCCTGTTTGGACATGCCCTCCGACTAATTCTATAAAGATCAATGTACCATACCTCAAATTAAATATTTTATCTAAGTGGGCACGCCCTCAACTTATTCTTCAAAGATCACTGTGGCTAGCTTGCCTACTCAAACATAATATTCCTTCCACAAAAAGAAATAACAGTATAGAGATTTGGAGCTAAGAATAGCTGAGGCTTGGCTTAGTGTCAACTCTTGTATAATAATATTACCAATTAGCATGATAGTCATACAGAGAATACATGTTAATTCATCCAAAAAATGAGAACTGAACGTAAATTATAGTGAATCTCATGTTGCCAATATTTCTTTGGTGATGCAGGTGTTGCTGATGCTGTGTTCTGACCTAGAGAACAACGACAAAGATATTTCTACTTTGGAGAGAGTTTTAGAGAAGTGTCTAGCGGAATTGGACATTGACCAGAAGGTAGACTTGATAATTCCATTACAAGAACTATTTGTTTCATTATATGATGTTATTAGCAGAATTCAGAACAAGGCAAAATAACCACTGTGAAGGCATCTGAATAATTATACTGATACAGTATTTGTCCTGATTTGCATAAGGTTTAGCTTGAAATATCTCGGCCAAACTACTTGTAATTTCAAAATTTAAGATCTAAAATAGCAGCATTAATCTAGAGATTTGATCAGCAATATAGAATATTTGCGTCTGATGTCCCACTCATATTGTATATATTAATAACCATTGTAGTCCATATGCATTGTGTGTATGTTGTAGTATTATAAAGAGGTGTCTGACGGTATCACCAATACCCAATATGTAGTCCATGTGCAGTGTGTGTATGTTGTAGTATTATAAAGGGAGTTCTCACCATAACACCAATACCAAATATGTATTTATGTGCTGTGTGTATATATATCTCACCATACCACCATTACCAAATATGTATTTATGTGCTGTGTGTATTCTGTAGCATTATAAAGAGATGTCTAACCGTACCAAGCATCGTGAAGTCCAACTAATCATCATGAGGTTTCTAAGTGTACTGATGTCAAAGACTAAAACTTCCTCAAAAGCTTCATCTGAGGTATATATTGATTTATAACACAAACTGCAAGGAAACTAGTATAAGTTTTTCGTTTTTTGTTTTTAAAGAAAAGTTTCATTTTAGCAATGTCTTCTGACCGTTTGTCTATCATGTGACCTATGCCATGAATTCTTATTTAGAAAATTTGACCACAATGCTCACACTTACACCATACAATCGCTTGTCTTTTTGGTTTTCATGCACCTTCTCAAGTTTCTTTTTTTTTTGTTTTTGCAATATTGTAATTGATATTTTTACCAAAACTTAGATATGGTAATAATCATCAGTCATTTTTTTTTAATTTCTCAGGCCTCTAACGTGGTGTGCACTAAGACAGCCAATATCCTATGTTCAGTTGGTATTGTAGAATATTGTCTTGAAGTACTTAAGTGTTTGCTGTCTCACTGGCAAAAGATGGCTAAGAAAGAAGAGGTGGGTTGTGTGTTGAAGGTAGTTTTTATTTTAGCCAACTTACCCCAATGTTTGTTTAACAAATAAACGTTCTGCTGCACATAAGACCCTTTTTTATATCTAGAATCTTTTACAAGTTAAACACTTTTTAGTGTCTCCTCCATAATTTATATACAGCTGGAGAAATTGTTTGCTCATACTTTTTCTTCTGCACTGCACAAAATGTTATGCAAGAGTGGAAAAAAAACAAGAAAAAAAATCACATATTATATATGAAACTAAAATAAAAAAAGCTTTATGATCAGATGGGGAGCAGAAAAAATTCCTGCAAGTTGAAAACCCCAATTATTTTTCTAATACTCCATTTCTAAGAAGAAACATTTGTTTTCAGGAGGAGTCAGTCAGTGTAAGTGGTTCATTACTAAAGCCGCAGCCCACAAGTCCACCACCTGATATGTCACCATTCTTCTTAAGACAGTATGTCAAGGTAAGCCAGGGTATTGTTATAATGAATGTGGTATATGTATTTAACAGGTGCAATTAGGAGGTATTTGCCATGAAGATAGATAATTCATCTGAAATGCCTGGATATCTAATCATGCCCTCTATCTGGTCTATCTGTCTGTGTCACCTTCCCCTTGACAGACCCACTTTGCACCTATAGGTGGTTCATTAAGGCCTTGCTTTTCTACTTTCTACTGCCACAATATTGTACACTAGATTTTGTTGCATAAGCTCATGCAAGGCTTTTAATTTGGCCTGTAATATTTAATTAGTAAGAAGCTAAACAATCGTCAATCGACAGCTATGTCAGCCCTGGTTTCTGACCTTTATTAACATTGTGAAGCTTGTTTATTCTGTGGTAAATCTAGTGGTCCAAACGTCAAAGGTCCCAGTTTCAAAAGAGCTCCAGTGGCCCAGTTGTTGAGCCACTAGCATTGGCATGGTGTAACTACTACAAATGTTTATCATAGAGTGCATCAATGATAATCCATTATTATAAACATTGCCTTCGCTCTCCATCCAATATCTGAATTAAATTTACTGTTTATTAGGGACATGCTGGCGATGTATTTGAATCCTATCCTCAGCTTCTTACAGAAATGGTCCTGAGGCTGCCATACCAGGTAAGGTGTATTGAATGCATCAAGTGGATTTTCAATAGTCTTTACTCTTCAAATTTAAAGTCAAAGTTGTGAAAGGTTTTGCAGAGAATTAAAGGGAATTATCTTCACTACTATGGGCAACATTTTACCTGAAAAACAAATAAAATTATCCAAGATTGTTAATATGCATTGAAGAATCTTTGTACCAAGCTACATCTCTCATTGTCATAAAGTACATTCAGAAAATAATTATATGTTTTTATACTAACTTGTTCGTTAAGGTCAAGAAAGTCACAGACGGATTTGATCAATCCAAGTCTCTTGAATTCAATGAAGAATGGATGTATGTCTTATGTGAGGTTGGTATTTATAATGTGTAATCCCCAATGTGGACACAGTTTCTCCTTATAGTTATTGCTGTTGTTGTTGTTATTGAACATTTCAAAGTTTGCTCCTCATTTAGTATTTTTGTGTATTTTTTGTTGCCATTGTATAAGTATGTAATATTCATCTTGTAAGCTACCACAAAGTGTTTATTTGCTGCAGCTTCAAAAACTTGTACATCGTTATTATTAAATGAGGCTAATTGGATTGGCATATTTGGTTATGTGCGTGAGCCTTTATAAGTGATAAAATATCCTCATTAGTATTCTTTATGTAAAGAGTACTAATGAGAATGACGCACACTCTGGCTTTTAAACCTGATAAAACACTCCTGCTTGTTTATTGAACAGTACATAAACTACAAGAAACTACAGCAAGTCAAAAGTTTGTCCTAGTGAGCCTTTTTGGACTTATGCTGCTACAGTGAGCTCTTGTTACCTACCTTGTCAGTTGTATCATATTATTATCAAAAGGTGCTATAGCTGAAAATGAATACTGGTAATATTAATTTATTTTTTCCTAATTTACATTTCCAGTACATGATGGTTCAGCAAACTCCATTTGTTAGACGTCAAGTTCGTAAAGTAAGTAAACTTTGCAAACATTGTTATGAAAAATTCACAACTACTTAAAGTTAACTTATAGTTCGTTCTGGGGCCAGTTGTACAAAGACTGGATAGCGCTATCCATTGGATAATTCCCTATCCAGTGGATAACTTTATTCAGGCTTCGTGCAACCGCCCCTGTCCACCTAGTATCTGATTTCCTTTGCTGTCTGGTAAAATTATTAAGCCCGATTTACATGGTGCGATTTGACACATGCGATTTGTAGTATACGACTAGTCGTGACTTCTAAAAGTAGTCACTCGCGCTCTAAAACGTGTTTTAGAATGTCCTACGACTAGTTTTAGAACGTTTTGAACCTCACGACTAGTCGTATACTACAAATCGCACGCGACAAATCGTATAGTGTAAATCAGCCTTTAGAACTACTTCTTATTCTTTTTGCATGGTGACATAATTATTGAAGAACACTTAAAATCTAAGTAATAATATTGTAGTATCTATTTTAAGTAATAGTATCTTTATTTTACCTTTTGTCTTTATGTTTCAGCTGTTGCTGTTCTTATGTGGTTCCAAGGATAGCTACAGACAGCAGAGGGACATTCATGCTCTTGATTTTCACAGTAAAGCTGTGAGGTACAACCGAGACGCTGATATTTTGATTGATTGAAGGCTTTGTTATTATTGTGTTTGGGTCTGTCTCAATATAGGTTTTTGTCACAAGTGATAATTACTTATTAAGGTCATCAGTGGTCATTGGAGTTTATCTTTTTTTTCTTTGGTTATTTACTCTTATTCAACGTTTTGTTCCCATACAATAATAAAATCTATATTAAGGTATATTCATGAACCTAAATATTCTAATGGCCATAAAAATCATATTTTTACGACCACGAAAAAAAATTTCATGGTATTTTCATGGTTAATATTTTTGTCTTTGGGCTATTGCCAGTGTTGCAAATAGAGGTTGATAGAATGATGTTGATACTGATGATGATAAATAATGATGAGATAGTGAATATAATTATGTTGATGGCAATGGTTCTATTGTGATATTGGTGGTAATAATCTTAATGGCAGATTTGATGTAGAAACAGATTGATTCTTATCACAATGGCACTGTTTCTGATAATTGTATTGGAAATATTTCCATTATCAATAAATTGATAACTTTATGATTAAAATGTATTTACCATATAGTTCAAAGCTAAATGAGGACAAAATGAAATAAGTGGAAATATTATTTAATCTAATGTGTTAGTGTTCCTATGTTTCTAGAGAGTTGAGTACTCAAATGAAGTCAAAATGAAATGAGTGGAAATATTATTTAATCTAATGCGTTAGTGTTCCTATGTTTCTAGAGAGTTGAGTACTCAAATGAAGTCACAATGAAATGAGTATAAAAATATTATTTAATCTAATGCATTAATGTTCCTATGTTTCTAGAGAGTTGAGTACTCAAGGTGGTTTTGATCCAGACAGTTCCCGCAGTACACCAATAGTTCTCTCGTATGATGCTCTGATCACAATGGTACGGATACTTATTTATACTTAGTACTTTGTCACTATATCCCCAATGCTTTGTGACTTGTCAGATATTTTCCACATGCTCGGACTAACTGTTATTACTTCACAGCAATGTATAGAACTGAGAATGACACTTATATTTCTTATAAAAGTGAGACCAATTGAACAAAAAGATTATAAATTACATAATTAAGGATTTATGGTTTTCTAAATCTGGATGACCTTCAAGGAAGTCCAAAGGGTTCACAGAGTGCACTTCTGTTAATATTATTGTGAAGGTTTAATAATTATGATTGAGCTGAAGAGAGCAAATGTTTACTAAACAATAGACTACAAAGGAGCTTTAAATTTAATTCTTAAAAGAAATGGAAGCCATTTGTTATCTTTTCAGCTCAGGCCCCTTTAACATTTATGTTTTTGTTTAATATGCAGATTGAGCACCTGAAGGCTTGTTCAGAGATAGCATCCAGTAGGATCAGCAACTGGCAGTCATACTGCATCCAAAATAAAAGTATGTGTATTTAGCAATTAGTCAAGAATGTACTTAATACTCTCTGATGGAAGTGTTCTTTTTATGTTTTCTTTCTTTTGGAAGAATCTTTCAAAACATTGCACAATCAGAGAGACCTATTTTTTTATTATAATTATTTATTATTATAATTTGTTTTTGTTATTATATTATTATTATTTATTATTATTATTATTTTATTATTATATTATTATTGTTATTATTATTATTATTTATTATTGTTATTTTGCTTGGTTAGCTTAATAAATTTTTGATAATAATCATTTAATTCTGTAATTTGCATTTGTACTTTTGAGAAAGATTATATGACAGATATACATCAAAGCCTAACTCATTTGCTTAATTATTTGGTACATTAGGTTAAACTGCATGACATTTTTTGTTCAGTATTTCGTAGAAACCCCACTCTCCCCTGCATCAATGTTGCATATATATAGCACTATGCATGGCAGTCATATGATTTTGGGGGAAGGGGGATCTGGTTGAAAAAATGTTTCAATAAAAATGAGAAAAGTCATATAACTGTAAAAAGCATAAGACAAATGTGTCAATGTCCCAACTATTTTGCAACTGAGTGTAGCCAATCCTGGTGCATCACTTTATTGAATAATGTGTTTGATTACAAAGCTGTGATGCATAGATTATGTCACACATTCTTTTCCAAAAGTACATATTTCAAGTACAGATGTAAATGGTACAATGTTAATAATATTATGCCATGTCTTATTTTCAGCTGCACTACCGTTCCTACTAAGAGCAAGTTTTCTGTTTGAGGAGGGTGTGGCCCCCCTTATCCTCCAGCTCTTGACCTATGCTATATGTGGCGGTAAATCACAATCACAGACATCGTCTCCTCACAAGAAGAAAGACAAGGATAAGGACAAAGATAAAGACAAGGACAAAGATAAAGAAAGGGAAAAAGGTATTAAATAAAGTCTTTAAAGTTCTAGTTACTTACAAAAATACCTGTATTGCTAATGATATTTACAGAAAGTTAGTCAGGTCAATAATCAATCTGTGAGTCAGTCAGTCAGCCAATCAATCAATCTTTGAATCAATCAATCCATCCAATATTCAATCAATCAATCAATTGATCCATGAATCAATCAATCATTCAATGGTGAATCAATCAATTGATTACTCAGTCCATGAATCAATCAATCCATGAATCAATCAATCAATCAATCAATCAATCAATCCATGAATCACTCAATCATTCAATGGTGAATCAATCAATTGATTACTCAGTCCATGAATCAATCAATCCATGAATCAATCAATCCATGAATCAATCAATCAATCAATCAATATTGTTATGGTGTGAAGCAATTTCATGTTTATTTTGTGTTGTTTATATCTCTGTAGCTGCTGAAGTGAATGAGAAGAATGAAGGTATGTGGTATCTACTGTCAATCAAAGTAACATCACAATTGTCATCTCTATCACAAGCGCCTTTACATCATAATTGGTCTATCTCCTATTTCTCTGTTGCTCTGTCACATCAAAATCATTACAATGTTTGTTTGTTTCTACATTAGCCACAGCATCAAGCCTTGTTCAACAGCTTCATGAGTTCGTTGATATGAACATCCTATGCCAATTTGTCAAGAACTTCCTCCTTGAGTCCAACGCTACTGCAGTTCGTTGGCAGGCGCATGAACTGCTGTACAAGATACACAAGTATGTAAAAGCTTCTTGTACTTCTTGAGGAGATACAAAATGTAATAATAAAAATAATAATAATAATAGATTTGTATAGCACTTATTCAAGTCAGCTGTAAGCGCTGTAAAATAAAAATCGGAAAAAAAATAAATAAAAATAAATACAGTATACCTCATAACATGCCCCAACCATTAACTCCATTCTTAACAAAATTATTAGTTAAAGAAATGACATTTCTGAGAGAGAAGGTTGTAACTGATAATTGTTACTGTGGATAAATTAATTGATAACTGAATTGAGTCTATTTTGTTTTGCTCAGGCATTCTACTCCCAATCAGCAAGATAAGTTATCTGACATGATGTGGAAGATTTGGCCAGAACTGCCTGGATATGGCAGACGTGCAGCTCAGTTTGTGGATTTGTTGGGTTACTTTACTATCAAGAGTGCTTCCAAGTCTAGCAAGGTAGGGAGGGCTCGATATTTACATTGTTTTATTTCATCTGGTAATGCTATTTATTGTATGTCTGTATTGCAATGGTGATAACTCATGATCTTTGTCTATTTAGTTTGATGGGTACTGTGAAAAGGCGGTACAGCTCCTCAAGACTCAAAATAGCATCTTAGAGAACCATCCAAACTCTAACGTCTACAGGTAAGAAGTTGGTGCTTGTAAATGGTTATAAGGATCAAACACAGGGCTAGTCATTTAAAGGTCACATCTGTTTCAGTATGCACTTCTTGTGCTTGGGGCTTGGAGCTATTTTGTTTTAAATAGCTTCATACATATTTTACCTAAGTGAATGCTTGCATCACATTTGAACATCATTTAATTATTACTACTGGTAAATGTTGGGTTTTTATAACATTTCGTGTTCATAAATTATTGTGATACTTGTGTTGATTGAGATAATATAGGGATTCAGGCATATTTCAGGAATAAAATTAGGAAATAGATGATAGCAAGCTATCTCGTAAATAAAATTGTACAAATACTATGAAGTGGATAGATTTTGAGAGGTGGATAACATTTGTGTAGAGAATAATTTCATCTTTGCCTTACCACAGGTACAACTGGACATGACCAATAAACTTAGCTTGTTAAATTATGGTGTTGTGATTGTTTTACAGAATGCTTGCTGGTTTTGTTGAGTTTGATGGTTACTACCTGGAAAGTGATCCTTGCCTGGTTTGTAACAATCCTGAAGTACCATTCCAGGTATTGGTAACTAGTTTTTGTTTTCTGTTATATTTTTATAGGAAAAATGAGAAAAGTTGAGGGAAGACATGGATGAATGCATATTGAGGACATTTGTTGGCAAAATACCTGATCTTTAGATTTAAACTTCTCATGAACACAATACATTATGTTGGCATTCAAAATAGTGATATAAATTAAAATGATGCACATGAGCAATGCCAATGAACATTCCAAATAGATGAGTGAATATAATTATGTGTCAGGGAAAACAGTGTGTGAATGGTTAAGTAAATGATTTAATATAGAAATGATGTGCACAATATAATGATTATATGGATAAGATAAAGAGTAAGAGAGAATGATCATGCAAACATATGCTTTTGTTGGGATTCATTCCCACATCTCGATATTCTAGTCTGCTGTATATTTATTTACCACTACACCAACCAATATAGCAAGATATGGCAGCATAGCCAGAATATGAAGTATAGGACCAAAACATTAAATGGATAGATGGGCTAATGAATGAGTAAAAATACAATCAATGGAACTAATTGATTAAAGAATGGTTGGGTGACTTAATCATTAAATGAATGTGACAATTATGAGGGAAAAAATACGACCTTTGAAGATAGCATTATAATTCTGACTGTTTTTTTGTATTTTATCAGAGTCTGAAGTTGTCAGCCATCAAAGCAGACTTCAGGTTTACCACCACGAGTCAGTTGGTTAAGCTGGTCAGCAGTCATACCATATCTCGTATTACACTCAAGATTGCTGACATGAAGAGGCAGAAGATGGTAATTGTTGTATATTGTATTGTAGATTGTAGCAAAATAATATAGTTGATTGATGCTTCAGTCATTTGATAGATTGTTAGATCTATTTGTTAATTGATTGACTATTCAATTATTATTCACATTTATTGACATTAACCAGCAACAGCAGGACGTACAAGAATGACACAGGTCATGACCATTCTTGGAGATAGGCCTACAATAATTGATTGATTGGTTGATTGATTGATGATTAATTGATTCATTGATTGACAGTGGAATTGATATTTTCTTTTGTGATAACATTTGCAGGTCCGTACTATCACATTCTATTACAACAACAGGACGGTGCAGTCCGTAGTGGAACTCAAGAACAAGTATGTTGAGTTAAATATATATATATATATATATTATACTTGAATTAAATAAAATGCTGATAAAAAACTTTGGATCAGAATATATCATAATTAGTTGTAACTTTTTTGTTGTATTTTTGTAAGGCGTCCTTTATGGCACAAGGCAAAG
Source organism: Diadumene lineata (assembly GCA_918843875.1). Lineage (NCBI taxonomy): Eukaryota > Metazoa > Cnidaria > Anthozoa > Actiniaria > Diadumenidae > Diadumene > Diadumene lineata. The sequence goes on along the minus strand of OU974075.1, from coordinate 4,511,721 downwards.
AAATGTCACTTAACACCAGGGCAGACTGAATTGAAGGTATATCTTCTGACTCTGAGTATGTCATCCGATGATATATGTTTACTTATAAAATTCATGAATAATTAATGAACTCAGAACTATAGAAAATCACTACCGTGAAGGCATCTGTATATCTGATACAGAAATTGTCCTGATATGCATAAGGTTTAGCTTGAAATATCTCGGCCAAATTAAATCTAATTTCAAAAACATCAATCTAGAATAGCAGCATTAATCTCGACATTTCATAAGTAATATACAATATTCGCGTCCGATCTGTATGAAATGTAAAATGTCTCCCCTTTGGCTCAACATTGTATATGCCATACAGATTGGCCGCTCATATTGTATATATTGTAGATATAGTACTAAACATAAAACAGCTATCATATATATAGACATCTTTTGTTGCCAAGTTTAGGCACGTGAAAGCTAGTCTACGTTTTGCTGGACATTATATCTTTTTTTTATGAATAGGACATGGTTTGCGTGCATTACCTGTCTTTGTTCAAAATCTTTATTGATGTAACAGGTCAAATAGATGTTTGCAGGATGTAGTCAGCATGAGATTGTTCTTTACAATTTTTTTATTTGAATTGAAAGATTTTGTTTGTTTATGGTAGGTTGATTTTCCTCTTCCTATTGTTGCCTGTAATCTGATGATAGAATACTCTGACTTCTATGAGAACTTCCAGGTAGGAACAGCACAGTTCATCAATCTAAATTAATTTTACCGTAACGGTTGTTGATCATTTTGCAAGCTGTGATACACTTTCACATTTATGTGAACAATGTTTAAGCAATCCTCCATTTCTATCTTCATACCGTGAGAGCCTGGGGCTATTTTCTCCTTACAAAAATAATCCGCAATTATAGTGTTCATTGCTTCAAACTTGAGTGAGAAACTCAATCCATTTGGTACCAATTTTGTGTGTGTGTGTGTGTGTGTTGGGGGGGGGGGGAGAGATTGGCCATGTGTTTCTTTATCTATTTTGGACCTTTAGAACCCTTGTGACTCAATGTGATTTTACTTAATCAAACTTTGGCATTTATGAAGGGACTGATTTGAGCCCCAGACTTGCAGGGTATGAAAGTCTGAAATTGTGTGCACCATTTTTATTTCCTTTTGTATTGTGTATGCTATTTGATTTTCTTTTCCCACACAATCTACATCTTAATTTATTGATATTTTGCTAGTGACCCTACATATAATGTTCACTGTGTAGTTTATCAGTGCATGTTTTCACACTATTTTACTAATGGGTATTGTGCTGTAGGCATATTGTGACCATATAATGTTCACAGTGTAGTTTATCAGTGCATGTTTTTCATACTGTTTTACTAATGGGTATTGTGCTGTAGGCATCATCAGAGACCTTGCAGTGTCCAAGATGTAGTGCATCTGTACCAGCTAACCCTGGTGTATGCAGTAACTGTGGTGAGAATGTCTACCAGTGCCACAAATGCAGGTAAACACTATGACAAATCAATGACAATGAATGTGGTTACCTACTGCCATCCTCCCAGCGGAAGATGAAAATCCTCAAAGGATGTCCCTACCAAAAAAGCAGACCATGTTGTTGCAATATATACCATTCAATGGCATGGCTGAATACAGTTATCTAGTTAATGCTGATTTATTGTTGGTCCAATTTGTGAAATATCCATTGCTTTGCTTGCTTGCTTTGTTAAGGTATTGGCTTGGGAAGTCATACTGCATAATAATTTGTGCATGTTTCAGCCAATCAGTAATTGATAATAATGATTTAAATTTTTATATTATAATAGTTGGGATACTACATATGCTCTGATCAGTAAATACATGTTCACAAGTCACAACAGTCCCAATGTTCAAACAACTAAAGTACAAAACTTTTTTTTTCACTTAGATTATTAACGTTTAAAAGAAATAATTTCTATTTTTCTTTGTCTGTACACTTATAGATGCACAAAAGACTCTCACACATTTTGATATCATGTGTGCATCAGTGCAGATACACAGGAAAATGACATCTATTTCTAAACTAATCAATTTTTTACAATCGTGATATTTGCAATAGTGGAGATGATGATGCATAGTTGGATGTAATTTTTTAGCCTTCCACAAACTATGGTTATTCTATATCACAGGTCCATCAACTATGATGAACGCGATCCATTCCTTTGTAATGCCTGTGGTTTTTGTAAGTATGCCAAGTTTGACTACAACCTGACAGCGAGGTCTTGTTGTGCAGTGGATCCCATTGAGAATGAAGAAGACAGGAAGAAGGTGAACAATTTAGACCTTGGTGATGATACTAACTTTATATGCTATCATCCTTACATACATTAGTTGATTATTGCTAGGTACAAACAACATTCTCACTCTGAAACTTGAAATTGCTGATAGGAAATGATAATGGTGGCCATTGTTACATTACTGACATGTTTCTCTGTGTCATTCTCAGTATAGTAGCCATTGATATTATTCAACACCTATATAACCTACATTAACATCTTATGGGATGAAATTGGAGAACTATTTGCTCAAGGGCAACCATTTACACAAGCTTCTGATGAATTTCAGAGGTCATGAACACTTAGTGCTCTCATACCAGCATTCTATGATAGTCCTTCCCAGACTTTCCTTGTATTTGTCCCTATCCTAATCTGTGTTTTTGTCCCTATCCTAATCTGTGTTTTTGTCCCTATCCTAATCTGTGTTGTTTTTGTCATGTATAGGCTGTTGCAAGTATCAATTCATCTCTTGAACATGCTGATCGTGTCTACCGCCAACTGTCTGCACATAGAACACCATTAGATCTGCTGCTGACAAGGATTATGGAGCATGGAGATGCAGAGGTTGTCAAGGTATCTTACACTCTTGTTCAAGGCTTTTTCATCATAATAATCTTAAAGACCCATTAACTTGAAGGACTTTTTTCATGGCACTCCATGAAAATAAGTTAACATGAACTAGTTCATGGCCTTTTATTTTACATGACCATGAAAATAATTTCATTGGTAGTTCATGGCTTTTCAAAACATCACAAAACTGGCAAATCTCTCTTTTCAAAGCTATGAGTCATTGGATTTAATAACCATAGCAATCCATAATATTGTAAATGCTATCATGGCAGTTTGAGAAATTATTAATTTTGCTAGTGCTTAACAATGTATTGTGTCTTTTTCAGCACCAGACCAGCAGTACCCAAGCTCTAAATCCAGCATTGTATTCTAGTGTTGCACAATCTGGTACATCAGCTTCATCTAGTGTGAATAAAGCCATTCAATCACTGGCTCACCGCTACTGTGTGGAGTGTAAAGCAAATTTTGATGAACTTAGCAAGATCATCCAGGTGTGAAAGCGCAGAAAAAAACATTTTACTATTAGTTTACCCAATATTGACTAGTTAAACCATGGTTTGATATGTTTTATAGCATGAACAGCTCAAACAAGTCATACCAGATCTCTAACCATCAAGCCGCTACAAATCTCCAAAATGTGTTACTTTGCTTACAAATTATTCTCTTTTTCTCAATTTTTCCAAACAGAAAGTTCTTGCATCAAGAAAAGAACTATTGGAATATGACTGCCGTGTACGAGAGCTACCTTTGGGTAGATCAATCAGCCAATCAGATACCAGTACAGTAACTATACCCCGTTCATTATCATTACTACCATCTTCATCAGTTGCACATGGGAAATGCTATGGATGTGCATCAGCAGCTACAGAACACTGTGTAACATTGCTGAGGGCATTAGCTATGACACCAAGCACTAGGCAAAGACTTGTTGAACAGGTAATAAGTGTCCTACTTACCTTAAGATTTGAGATGAAACCGAGCCAAAAGAAAGTTGAATTGATTCCAAAAGTATTGCGGTGACCAACATGAAATCAATTATAGTGAAGATAATCCTTTTAATAAGTCAGTTTTGTTTGTACATCTTTTATCTTTCATATGTTTTCATTTGGGTGTTTTTTAATCAATGTTTGTCAATGACTAACATTTACTTATATGTTAACACAATAAACACAGATAGAACAAACAAAAGGAAATTACATGTCAAAAAATGACCAATTTTATTGTGTTTGTATTTGCCTGATTTGTTTGATTTTTTTTCCACTAACTTATTATGTCTTGTTGTTGTTTGCTATATTGAATTTGTTTGTGTTCATTTTTTCATGGATTTGTTGAGGTTTGGTTGTTTGTTTGTATTTTTCCTTTCCTTGTAAACTGGCTTTGCAAGTTTTAAAACTCTTCTAAAAGAGCTTTTACTCATAGTTTTACTTTAAAAAGTAGCATACAACTATCTGTGAGTGAAATGTGTCTAAAACATGTTCCTTTTTGTGTTTGCAGGGTTTGATAAGTGAGCTTGTGGACTTCAATCTCCATCAAGGTACAGCTCAGATGAGAGCTGACGTATGTCATTTGTTGTGTCTACTGACAAAGAACAATGATGATGCTACTGAAGAACTGAATGAGATACTAGTACAGAGGGTTATAAATGCACTGGAAGGACATCGATCCAACCCTACAATGGTATGATTCACAGATTACTTTTATCATTAGTTCATGATTACATTGGTTTTCTTTGTTATTGATGAGATCTTATCCAGCTTTAAAACCATGATTATGATGATGATTATGATGCTGCTGATGGTGCTGATGATGATACTGGTGATGATGGTGGTGATAGTGATAATGGTGCTTATGACCATAATGGTGATGGTGGTGGTGATGGCCAAATTCCATTGAATAACATTGCAGTTATCTTAGAATATATATGTTTATATCTTGTGTCATAAATTTATCTGCTGTATAGGGAGTAATCCAGTGGGTAGCCCTCTCCAAGCTTCATGCAACTAGCATCTGATGTTAGTACTGTCTTTTTAACAGCATTGTTGTACTTTGCAATGTAAAACTTTGTCACTTTGCTCCATTTTTTCATTTCCAGGTATCTGGTATTGGTCCTGAGATGTTGTTGCTAAGCAACACAGTAGAGATGGAGGATTCATGCTGGGAGAAAAGAATCAGATGTGGTAGGTTTACATTTAACCTCTTTCGCATGCATCTCCAATGCTTTCCTCTTAGCTTCTTACTATCTGGGCTTCCTGTTGTCTGTCTTGCCGGTAGGGATCATTAGACTACATATTAACCTTAAGAGATAACAAAAGGGATGTCAAGGGGATCCCACAAACACATTTGGAACTAGTAACTTTAACCTGCACAGTAGATAAATTAGCTTGTAACTTTCTATATCACATTCTTACTTTTCATTTTTCCTAAGTCACATTGTCTTCAATTTTCAATTATACAGGGGGTACATACCAGTGCTCTAGCTGTGCTGTTCCGATGAGGCCCAGAAGGGCCTTCTTTTTATTAGGATGCCACTGTGATTCTTCTACTATTGAAACCCAACAGCTATTTCTTGGCTCACGACTTATCTAGTGCACATGCTCAATGAACATGTTTTTTCATGAACCAGACCCACATGGGTTATTGTCTTAGCGTTTCATTTCGGACCAGATAACTCTGTCAAGTTCAATTTGTTCAGAGCAACCCTGATACTATTAACTATAGTTGTTAATCTATAAGTTGTTATGGTTGTTCTTCGATTGATAATTGTAAGGGTTTGTGTCTTCTCGGATAAGGACGATAAACTGGAGGTCCCGTCTCTGCACACTTTCACATTAACCAGTCACGGGGGGACGTAAAAGAACAACTGAGGATGCAGGTCACAACCATCCTCAGTGATAGGCCTACACTAATACATACTAATTACTAATCAACCTCATGCTTGTAAATCCGGATTACATACTATACAGGGGTGGATCCAGACTAGTTCCACCTATTTCATGAAACCACTCAAAAAATAAAAATAAAAATATTCAAATAGATTTTTCCAAATTTTGCTAAGCAAAACGATTCTTTCAGGTTGATATCCACTGTGTCCACAGGAAGCCCATCTGAACATTTTTATCAACAAACATGGTTTATTTCCGGTTTTCGATAACAATGAGACAAAATATTCGTGTTAGGGAGCAGTCCCACGGGAAAAAAGCCATGCGCTCACGCATAAACCAGTGCCATGATGTTGTGTGACTTTGGAACCAGTCAAAACCTTTTTCTATTGGTTTGGCACCAGTGGCATTGTTTTTTGGCACCAGTCAAAAGTCCTTCTGATTGGCTGGCCTTATTTTGGAAACCAGTCAAGATCGTTTCTTATTGGCTACTGATTTGGCTGGCACTAGTTGAAACCAGTGGGAAAATTATAAATAGAGCGTGACTGCTAAACAAATGTTGTCATTGCAAACTGTAGACGGCTGTGGTTAGTTTACGATTTTATTTCTTTCTGTCAAGATCCAATTGTTTAGAAGGATTGCATGTTATCCAATTGATTTGGTATTTCGTTGAAAGACATTGAAACTTTTGTTTGATCAAAGAATGCTTGTATTCTACTCACATACCGCATGTACAACGGCGGTATTTGCAATATCGATGTCGAAAGAAATTGGCAAAGCAAGGCGATATAATCGAGTCCGATTGAAATATTTCATTTGTTTGGTTGATTATCAATGCTTCGATCGAGTTATCCCGTAATTTTTTACATAAGTTCACTCTTTTTGTTGAAAATCACAGTATTAATCGTAGCAAATTAAATTGACTAACTTCTGTCGCTGTTGATCTGTCCTTTTGAATGCATGTTCACCCGGTCTCACGACCGCTTTACCCCGGGGGGGGGGGGGGGGGGTACTACCATATATCGACTATACGGGGATGATCCGCTGAACAGGGTATGGTTTTTCGACCTTGGTGTCATGAACAGGGTATCTAATTCGACTCTATTTCCGATTTAATCCAAATTTTCTGTCATAATCAGGGTCCAAAAAAATGAGAGAAATTACTTTGAATTCAGGAAATCGGCAGGAATAAGATCGTTGACTTTTAAAAAAGATAAGAGCAGCACGTGTGTCTGAATTGATATATTTGTACAAATCATATAACGTTCTTAAGCAATTGTAATTTGTCATAAACAGGGTAACCCCTACAAGATCCCAGCGGAACACCCCTACCCAGATCTGAAGGGAGTACCCCCCCCCCCCCCAAGACAAGAGACAAGACGCTTTTACGATCACTCGATCGATTGTTATTACCAACAGCATAGCTTATATAAATAACCCACAAAAATACTGACTAAACACACATGAAATTAGTAAAAAGCAGGCATATTCAAACAAAGCTAAAGAATAACTGATTCAAGCTCATTTTTATTGATTTAAAATCAAAAAGAAATTCTTAATTTCACGAAGACAGAAAAAGTAAATCGCGCTTCAAATTTCGCTGAACCACAGGAATCTGACCCCAAGGAACATTATACAAAATCATAGTTGGCATGACATAATTAAAGAAAAATAAAAAAGTTGATTTGATATGGTTTGATATAGTTATTTATTTATTTTTTTTTCCCCCTTTTATCAAGCAATTTTTACATATTGTCTTTGAAGAGAAATGGCATTTTTGTGACATAAATTTTCATAAATTATTGTACCAAAATTGTAGTAAATATTCATCAAAATGCTGGAAATCGCATTTCCGGAGGTCTAAATTTCAAAATTTCCCGGGGGGGGAAACCCTCCGGCGGTCGATGGACACACAGGGGTGAATTAAAACTTGAAACCACTCAACAAAAATCCTGGATCCACCCCTGCTATAAATATTAAAGATTGTAAAGTGCATTGAGACATTAGTGAAATGCGCTATTTAAGCACTACATTACATTACAAGCTTCGACTCTAAGAGCTACATCAAACAACATACCAAAACCGTTTTTCAACATAATACCATCTACATTTTAATTGATTATTGTTTTTGTTATGATTTATAGTAATGCGTATTTTCATGATGTCTGTGGAAACACAAAGTCCTTTGGTAATGGAGAGCATAACATTGTCATGTCTGAAGATACTACTGAAGCTAGTCAAACCACCAGCACCAACCAGCAAGAAAAACAAGGTACAATGCATCAAATGATTGTGTGATTGGTACAATACATCAAATGATTGTGTGATTGGTACAAGGTGCAATACATCAAATGATTGTGTGATTGGTACAATGTATCAAATGATTGTGTGATTGGTACAAGGTACAATGTATCAAATGATTGTGTGATTGGTACAAGGTACAATACATCAAATGATTGTGTGATTGGTACAAGGTACAATGCATCAAATGATTGTGTGATTGGTACAAGGTACAATACATCAAATGATTGTGTGATTGGTACAAGGTACAATACATCAAATGATTGTGTGATTGGTACAAGGTACAATGCATCAAATGATTGTGTGATTGGTACAAAGTACAATACATCAAATGATTGTGTGATTGGTACAAGGTACAATACATCAAATGATTGTGTGATTGGTACAAGGTACAATGCATCAAATGATTGTGTGATTGGTACAAGGTACAGTGCATCAAATGATTGTGTGATTGGTATGGTATATAGTGTGATTGAGCCAGTGAATTGAAAATAAACAAGTGAAGTAATCAATATTTATTATAATTAACTATCAAATACAATAAATAAGTAAATATATATAAGTATAGATGAATGAGTGAATGAATAAATGAAGTCAATCAAGTCAATAAAGTGTTTCATAATTATAATGATGATATTTCTTTCTTTTATGAAAGTAATGTTGATTTGTTGCAAATTTAATGTACCATTTTAAAATTAACACAATATTATCAACCTCCAGGGTAAAGACTGGGAGACACTGGGTACAATACAAGGAACAGGAGAAGTCCATGTTGATACTAAACTATGGTTAGCTAAGGAAGAAGGCTGTCTGTTTCATGACTGGAGGCAGAAAGCAATAAAGAAACCATCACAAGATGAGAAGGTAGAAGATGGAAGTAAAGAAGAAGCAAGGAAGAGGTATGCTTATCATGTGTGTATAGCTATTTCAAATAACGTTGTCATCAGCAAAAGGCAATAATAGGTCATCCCAAGACTGCTAGGAACTATGGGTATAAATATCACTGTCATAATTATTGCACCAGTTGACAAGAAATCCACGCCATTTAGTTTTGTATGTTCGCTGCTTAGATTAATAGGTCAATAGTCATCTTTTTGACTGGTCAAAATGCCATTCTACATTCTGTCATGACTTTCACCCATCATTCATGGCGGTCTTGGAATGACCTATTGCCTTTTGCTGAAGACCAAGTTATTTGAAATGGCTACATAAGAATGATGATGATTGCATGGATTATGAAACTGATTTTAAAATTCACTCATTCATCCTTTCATATCTTTACTCATTCATTCATTCATCCAAGTTTTTTCTTCCCAACTTTTGAGTGTTATTTTCCCTGTGTCTATTTAAAAAAAAATGTTTTGTTCAACTTCTGACTTCTTTTATTACCCACTCAGGTACCTTATGGAGAAATATGGCTACAGATGGAGAATGCACGTTGAGAGTAAAAAACATGAGAAACCAGCTGAAACTACATCAGATGATGATTGGTTGAGACAAGTACTATTTACACCATCAAGCAGGTCAGCTAGACAGATTGCCTGTACTATTGTGGAGTCCTTGTGTCAGGTAAGCATGGCAATAAAGCTAAAAAGTACAGATATTTAAACTTGTGATGTTAGAGTCACAGCACAGTCTTTTGTCCGATGGCTCCATATCAAATTGGTTTCCTGTTTTTGATTTGTATGTTTTTGTCAGTCAATTGCTTTTTTTGTATTTTTATTTGCTTGTCAGAGTTTTTATCAGATTTCAGCTGAAAGTAGGTTATTACTGTTATTTCCTCCTGCTAGGCTCCAAGTCGTCGTAGGCAAATGCTTGACCTTCTCACAAGGTATGTGTACTGTTTGTTTTTTGCTGTACAGGTTGTAGCAGCTTTAAATACCTGTAAAAAGAATAATTATTGTTGATGGAAGGGGGGGGGGGGGGTAGACTACACTCAGACAGCTTTTCTGATAGTCTACATTAGGTAATAGTGTAGGTGCTTGACATCAGTACTATTCATTACAATCAATATCCTTTGGAAGGGGACTTTGTGTTAAGTTATTCTCTATTTTGAGTAATTCAATTGTGATTGTATATAGCACAAAAGAGCAAATTAATTATTTCTTTTTTATTTTTATTTCTTATTCAAGGAACATGTCTTTGAATTAAGAGTTGTGTTATATTTAAAGGTAATTTAATGCTTTTTTTACAGTTTTCTAGATGAGGTCAGTGGTGCTGGTGAGAATGCATCAGAGTTCTTCCAGTTGTACCAGAGGCTGATCCAGCCATCGTATCTCAAGTATTACCTGGCACTTCAAGGAGCATTGCAAAGAATTGGACGGCTTATAACACTGGTAAGTGTGAGATGTTTTTCTTACTATTTTCTTTGATTCTATTTATATAATTAACTCGTTGATCGTGATGAATATATGGTTGTTCTTGCTGTACATGTTTAAACTCCAAACTGAAGTATCAGTATTATAAATTGCCCTAATTCACTATGATGTCATAGTTGCTTGTTTAAATGTGGGCCCGGACAGAATCATCAAATCCAGTTTTCAGTTCAAATTACTATAAAGCAATCAAAACAATGCTGTGAGGATGTTAACAATAGTACTGAAGTAATGGATAAATCCAAACTTTGTACTTCAAAATGCTTTAAATGCACTTGAGTTTCTTATTAAAATTGTGGCCTGATAAATCTGCTTTACCTGTATTGTTTTCTAGGAAATCAACCGTTTGTCGTACTTGGAACATACAACTCTCAGTTCAGATCTGTCCCAAGGCTATGCCTTAAAGATGTTGACAGGTATGTCTTCATCTGTTATTATCCTTTTAATAGCAGCAATTATGGTAATACACATTTATAAGCTTGCTGTTGCTCTTTGTCAACTTCATTTTATATATTTGTTGCCTGAATATTGTTTAGCACTTATTATCATATATTATTATCTGAAAACCAAACTATTTTAGCTTTCACTTGAGGAAAATTTTGACCAATTTCCCATTAACTTAGCCAGAGCAATTCTGATGAATGTTTTGATTTGACAGAGCTTTTGGCTTCCTTCATTGAGCATGACAACTTGAAGCAGAAGTTCAAAGGAAAGTTGGTTGGTACTGTACTGAATGGCTATCTTTCACTCAGACGGTAAGTTGAAGTTTAGTTACAGAAGCTGTTACAGAGGTTTTTTGATTGTTGCTCACAGTTTAGCTTTGACAACTTGTTTCTTTGTTTGTTGACCAACACACTAACAAAGGGAAACCCTACACTGGCTAGACTGGCAAATGGTTTGGTTTATTTACTAGCTGTTTTTTCTCTTTGCCTGATTGATGGTCACTGGCTTGTTTGTTTACCTGCTGCTGGTTGCACGAAGCCTGCATAAAGGTATCCACTGGATAAAGGCTATCCATCCTATGGAATTTCATAGAATTTATCCACTGGATAGGGAATTATCCACTGGATAGGGAATTATCCACTGGATAGGGATTTATACACTGGATAGGGATTTATCCACTGGATAGGGATTTATCCACTGGATAGGGATTTATCTGGTGAATAGTGCTATCCAGGCTCCGTGCAACCACACCCTGTATGTCTATCAAATACATGTTTGTTTTGTAGTCTGATTGTGCAACGTACCAAATTGATTGATGAGACACAAGAACTGCTACTTGAATTGCTTGAAGAAATGACAACAGGTAACCGGACTATATTTATATTAGATAATAGTAGTGATGGCTGTGATTGGGAAGATGACAATGATGGTGATGATTATAATGATGGCGATTGCAATAATGATGGTGATGATTATAATGATGGCGATTGCGATAATGATGGTGATGGTTGTTGATTATTTCATGCTTGTTCTGATATTGACATTGATTCCTGTAATAATGATGATCATGAATATTATAATGACAATGACAAATGGAGCAGTGAGTGATGTTGTTTATTTATGATAAGCATAATGGTCTTGTGCTGGTAATGCTGACAATAGTTATAAGGAGTTTTTCTGTTTACAAATTGTGCGAATTTTTTCCAGGCACTGAGGTTGAGACCCGTGCATTCATGGCTATCTGTGTGGAGACACTCAACAGGTATTTTCTTCATTGATAATGCTTCCTTCAAGGAGTTTGCAACTATATACAACATGACTTTTCAGCATGTTCCATGTTAGTGCAACTGTGTCAACGCAACTATATTGATACTTTTACATACAAAGGCTTATTAAACAGTAACTCAATCCTCATGCGTATCTGTTTTGTTTTAGATATGATCAAGATGACTTGCGTACTCCAGTGTTTATATTTGAGAGGCTGTGTAATCTCATTTATCCGGTTTGTATTATCAAGTTAGACATTGTCAGATAGGTGTTTGCTAAGGGTGTTTGACTTCAATGATGGTCTTTCTCTGCACTGCATATACATAAAATGAATTAGTGCTACTTAATTAAGTCAAGACAACCATTATATCAGATGTCATTCAAAACATTGCAGACACATTGTATTATAGATCATAGAAATTCCTTAGAACATAGAACACAAGAAATTCTTTCAGTTGTTTTAAAAATGCTGCTGTTGATTTCAGATTTATTGTTCAAACTGATAGAAAACCAAAAATACAAATTACTATATATAAGAATTGCAATGCGTATTTACAAGCAGTAAAGTTAATATGTTGTCACTCTAAAAATACAACTTCAGTTGGTTTCCCATTCATGAGGAAATGACTCTATGCATATTCTGTTTGTTTGTAGGAAGAGAATGACATTGGCGAGTTTTTCATGACTTTAGAGAAAGATCCTCAACAGGAAGACTTTCTGCAAGGACGTATGCAAGGAAACCCTTACAGGTTTGAATAATACCTAGAGTAGTGAACATCATCTTAAGTTTGATGTTTAATTAACATCAGCATCACCATGGTGATCATCATCAATGCTATTGTGTTAACAGCAAACACGAAAAACAATTTGAAATTCCAAAATTATTTTCCAAAGATGGGAATTGCATGGTAAAATTTAAACGTAATGTTTTTGCAGCAATGGTTTTTGTCTCACTTTAATTTCCAACAATAGTCCAAAATAAGGTAATTGTGGGAGTCACCAAATTTTTGCTGTGGCGCACATTTTAATTAAAAAAAACCTTATTATTTGTGTGAAATCATTTTAACTAATTAACATAGTAAGATAAAAAAAACTGGATTCCCAGATGTGTTTTGAACCCATGACACTCTGATGCTCTATCCAGTGAGTTTCTGGTGAGCTGGGGTTTACAATGGGTTAAATACAGACAGTATCTCACCACCCCCACGTACACAGAAAGAACAAAGCAGCAGAAGGTGAGCTTATTATCATTATCATCATCAATGTTTGCTTCTTTTTTTGTTATTTTCCACAGCTCCAATGAGCCAGGTTTGGGTCCATTAATGCGTGATGTCAAGAATAAGATCTGTACAGGTAATAGATAACTAAAGGTTCTTTGATGGGTAATCTCTAACAGTGAACTGCTTGATTTGTTGTAACATGTTTTGATGATTTTGCAGATTGCGAGCTGATTGCACTTCTTGAAGATGACAGTGGAATGGAGGTTGGTGAACTTTTATTCTGCAAAATAGAACTCATCCATGCCTGTGAATGAAATATCTTCTAGGGAGAAAATCAAACAATCATTTTTGCAGCTAAAACTGTTGCATTGCTACCAACTGCCAACAAATCTGGTTAATATATATATGTTTTTAACAAATTAAAGCAACACTAAATGTCTGGCATTTGTATAGCTATTGTAAGAAAAGGTGATTTCTATAGTTCTAATAAATTACTGAACTAATATAGAGTGGTAAACTCTCATAATTGTATTTTTTTTTCCTTTTGTAGACATTCTCTATGTAATAGAAATTTTATTAGTTGCTTCTCAGGGTTTTGAGACCCACACCACATGGTTGACTTCATACAAACCTGTATTATTTTAAAATGTGCCCTTTAAGAACACAACATACAAAACAAACAAACCATTTTTTTCCCTGAAAAGTGTATTCACAGCTATGTTTGTAATAAGTTTGATAAGTCAGTGTTCTGTTCACAAAACAAACAAACCATTTTTTTTCCAAAAAGTGTATTCATAGCTATGTTTGTAATAAGTTTGATGAGTCAGTGTTCTGTTCACAAAACAAACAAACCATTTTTTCCCCGAAAAGTGTATTCACAGCTATGTTTGTAATAAGTTTGATGAGTCAGTGTTCTGTTCACAAAACAAACAAACCATTTTTTTTTCCAAAAAGTGTATTCATAGCTATGTTTGTAATAAGTTTGATGAGTCAGTGTTCTGATTGGAATGTCTGCTTTATAGTTACTGATAAACAACAAGATAATTAGTCTTGATTTGCCTGTCAAAGATGTTTACAAGAAGATATGGTGTCCTGATGGTGAGGTATGTACAACAATATTACTGGTTGGTTGTTTGACCATTTATTGTTTCAGGCAAATATTAATATATTTTGAAAAATGAAGGGGAAAAATGATTGGAAGTATTGGTTATTGTGGGTGAATGAATAAACTAAAAAATGAATGGGACAGTAAACTAGAAGAATTATAACTGACAATACATTTCCTGCACTAGTTGGATGAGTGCAAAATGATCAGGGATCACAAGATTTTGAAGGGGGGTTGCACCTTAAAGATTCTGTAAATGGTGGCCAATAATAAAAGAAATAATCTAACAGTTATTTGATATTATGACCTTTCCAAAAGGAGGAGGTTGATCTGGTGTGTGGGGACAGGTGAATCTTCCCCTTACAATGGTTTCAAGCCAAGACAGGCTTTACTTTTCAAAAGAATCAAAGCCTTCCAAGCTTTGAAAACATTGTTTTTCTATCATCAAAAGAAATGTTGGTGTCTATTTAAAAAAAATGTGGATGAATAAACAAATGAATGAATGGGATAATTAACAAGGTTGTGAATGAATGAGACAGTGAATGAATGAATAAATGAATAAGCAATTAGATACATGGGTAATTATCAAGAAAATGAAGGTATCACGAAGCAACAAAATTGATAAATGCATGAAACTATGAACTAAACATAACAATCAATTTGTATTATGGCATCATTTTAGTACCACTACCAGCATTCTTTGCAAATTCTCTTTCATATTCAAATTTTTATCCCTGTGAAGATTAATGTAACAATTTGCACTAATTGTAATACAAAAGAAAAGTCAGCAAAGCATTCTGCTAATGGTAGTATTCTAGGTCATCATGTAAATCGCCCTTTAAAAGAAGGTATAAGCAAATAGAAAAGAATTCCCTAGAAAGTTTAATTATGTTCATGTTTTTTATTTATTCATTTATTTTTGCTTGTTGCAGGGTGAGCCAATGAAGATTGTGTACAGGATGAGGGGTACGTAGAACTAAGATGTGATTTTCACATTGTACAGTTGTACAGTTTGTTGATTGATTTGCTTGTTTTGTAGGTCTTCTTGGAGATGCAACAGAGGAATTTGTGGAGAATCTTGACAGTAGTAAAGGTATCCTTTGATGATATGTCATCAATCAAAGCATTAATGTGGTGTTATCTCACAATATGCAACGCCCACTTAGTCTTGCAGCTCTGTAGAAATGAGGTCCAGAAATGAAAATAGCATGTAAAATAGAATTAGCAAAAGTAGCAAATTTCAACTTATGTACTACCCCTCTTGGCAAACATTTCTTGAAAGAAACCTCTGCAAGGATGTGTTTTCCACCGTCCAAAAGTTTGGAAGAATAAATGAACTTGCATTTTGGTTTTTACCACTGGTATGGGAGTTAATTTACTCAAAACTTGGTGACAGCACATGCGCACAAACATTTTTGCACCATTTTGAAAGTGACACAATGTGAAGCTTGCTGTCCTCGGCTTAAACATTAAGCTACATTGATACTTATACAAAATTAATTGCAACAAACTATTTTCATTGAGGATGGCATTTGTAATATTGCATTCATATATTTTAAATGTTGTCTTGTTATTTTGATTATCAGAAGAGGATGTGGACATCGAGGAAGTGTATCGTATGGCGTCTGTCATGTCTGTATGTGGGGGTCTAGAAGCTATGCTTACAAGGTATTGTTAGCTCCCTTGATTTCTTGGCTAAATTCTTTTGGAGTTCATTCATTATTGTGTGCATCCATTCATTCATGCATTAATCAAACATTTATTCATCTATTTATCCATGCATTCATTTATCCATTCATTCATCCATTCACTGCATCCATCCATTCATCCATCCATTCATCCATCCATCCATTCATTTACTCATTCATGCATTCATTCTATCAATCATTCAATCATTCACTCACTCATCCATTTAATCATTCATTTCTTAATTTATTCATTCAATTATTCATTTGTCCATCCATCCAAAATAATTCATTCATTGAGTTTGAATTCTCTGGTGCATTTATTTCTGTGTTACCTGCATCATTAATCCATTCTTCCAGAACTGGTTTCTTTATGATGTATTCATTGTTTTATACGTTTGTTGCTTTGTGTAGATTGAGTGCACTAAGAAATCTTGTTCATGGTAGACAGTTAGCCTCAGTTATTCTCAAACTTCTTGGATACTGTGTCAAGCTGAAGGTATATTAGTTGGTCCATTATTTGCAGGAGTGGGAAACAGCACCATTATGAATACTGCATTACAGTGAGGACACTCGAACCGTGAACACTTGTCTTTATTTGGTTTTTCATTTGCTCAGTTTTCTACTGCTTTAAGTTCTCTAAAAAAGTAGACTTAAACTCAAGTACACCGAGTTATCAAAAAGAATATGTTTTCAGATCGATTCACTCAAAGGAAGCATGTTAAAAAAAGTATCAAAAAAGCACAAAGTGTTCACGGTTTCGAGTGTCCTCACTGTAATGATATAAATGTTTTCTCAGTAATTACAATTATGATATGATACTTGTACTGTGTCCTACGTATATGAAAATGAATCTGCAGTGGTGAATAATTAGTTATGCTGATTTGTAATTGTCTCATAATACAGGTTAACCGTGAATACCTTTGTAATCCATCATTGAATGCGCTGAATGTTCTGTTAGGAACACTAAACCAGGCAAGTTTTATGTCTGAGTTCTTTGTGTTTATGATGTTGCAATAACATGTATAGTGATGTTGTTGATACTGAATGAGAAAGGTGGCACATTTAGTTGTTGTCAGTGGAAATGAGCTTAGTGATTATGGTAATGATGATTATTATTTTTCTGCTAGTGATGATGATGATGATGATGATGATGATGATAATGGCCAATGGTAATATAGTCATAGATAATGATAGTGATGGTTATCATTTTTTTCATAACAGTAATGGTGATGATGGCAATGGTAATTATGATGATGGTGATGATGATGATGGAAATCATAATGGTGGTGGTGGTGGTGTGGTTGATGATAATGATGGTTGTGATGGTGATGATGGTATTGGTGATACTGATGGTGATTGATGATGAAAAGAGCATTATGGTATTGACATTACCAATAATGCTTACTGTCTTACTAGGCTCTTCAAATGGAACAAGAGTCCAGCGGTGGTGGTGGAGCAGCTATGGCAGAGGAGGTCCTGGGTATTATGGAGAGTATACTACAAGAAGCAACTAAATCTCCACATGCTACCCAACCACCAAGTGAAGGAGACAGATCACAACTGGATATGTTACTTGATAAGATTACAAGTCCTTTTGTGGTAAGTTTTTTTTGTCATTCATCTAACACATCACCAAGGAAAATAGACAATCAGCAAATAGTTTTGCAATCTGAATGTTTACATAGCACTTAAAAGTGCATGGTGATTATTAAAAAAATTGAAGAAGTTCACAAACATTTATTGATGACATGCATATGCAATTTACAGAAAAAGAATTCTATAGTAGCAAATATTATAATTTATAAACACTTTCAGGGCTGCAGAAATAAATGATACGCAGTGTGTCTTTAAATGATAAAATGTTGTGTTATTTATGCATGTTCAGGTTATGATGATGATTGATGATCAGTTAGTTGGCTATTTTAATAATTTATGATAACTATTTCATGTTTGTTGCAGCGTGCCAACACTAAAGTCCTTCAAGCCATGATGAGGATCATTCCTTTCTTGACTTTTGGTGATGAGAAAAACATGAAGACACTTATCATTCACTTCATGCCTTACCTGGACTTTGAAAAGTATGTTTGCTGTGTTGTATTTAGGGAAGAGTTCATTCTTTCTCATTTTAGATATCTTTTTTTTTTTCTTAATATGCTGTCTGACAGACTCTTGGTGTTGATTTGTCATTTTTTGTCAGGTTTGATGTAGACAGATCAAGTGATGAAACACTGTTTATTGACTGTTTCTGCACCATAGCTGATGGAATCGAGGTTTGTTATCTTTAATTGGGACATTGACTTAGATCTAATCAGCAATCAAAGCTAGGCAGGCAATTCAAACCACACAGGATTAAGTTTAACTTTTGTTATGTGTTGTTTTACCAGAAGCGTTAGAAGTGGTATCATATATCACATTTTAAGATGATTATGTTTAATTTATTGTATTTTAATAATACATTTCTGTGATGTGATCTGTAGGGTGCAGTGTGATGCATTAGTGAAGTGTTAAGTAATGTTATGGTGTATGGCGTGGGGTTGAGCAATGTATTTTTTTTTTGTGGGGTGTGGTACATTGTGCTGTGTTGTGGTACAATGTGGTGTGGTGTGGTACATTGTGTTGTTTTGTGGTACATTGTGGTGTGGTGTGGTATATTGTGGTGTGGTGTGGTGTGGTACATTGTGTTGTGGTACATTGTGGTGTGTTGTGTTGTGGTACATTGTGGTGGGATGTGGAGTGGTGGGATGTGGACTGGTTTGTAGTGGGTTTTGTGGGGTGGTATGTTATGGTGTGGTGCAGTGTGGTTCTGTGTGGTATGATATGGTGTGAAGTATTTGTGTTGCATTGTAATGTGATATAATGTGATTTTTTTTCTGTAGAATAACCAAAGTGGAGCAAGGTTGAAAGAGATGATACTTGAGAATGGAATAGTAGAGAAAGCTATCAAATATCTAGAGACATATACTCCATCCAAACCATTTAGGTGGGTTACAGAAAACAATAATCATTGTCCTGTAACTTGTAGTCTTTTTTGAGAATCATCAGGTTAATATTCTTTGATTATGACTTTTGATTACATTTCAAGTATATTTATTTGTCTTGATATTAATTTCATGTCATCTTTAAATAATCTTTCAACAACAAAATTAGATTCCACTATGTGTTATATCTAGTGAAGCTGACCTTCTGCTGTGTGATCTTAGTTTTCTATATCTAAGCAAAACCTTGGGTGACCAGCATCATCAAAGAATGATGTGGAATGCTTGTAGCAGTTAAATAGCATAAGGGTTCATACGCCATAGCTGATAATTTGGAATAATAAATTTTCCAGGTTGTCTTTATCCCTTGATAATTAAGAGACAATCTCTGTAAAAGTGAACCACTGCATTTCGACTTCCAGCAAATGCTGCCTTCAAACTTTTATCACAGAAAGGCTATTAATAGTGAGTAAATAAATTGGCTTTAGTTTTTGGAAATTCCTCAAAATGAATTTTTTGGAGCGACTTTTTTATTGACTGCTGTAAACGCTAAAATGTTCAGTTTTTGTCAGTAAAAAATCATTGATTTTTGAAATGATGTAGCTCGCATACAAAACACATTTACCCGATACATTTTTTTACCCCAGTTTCACTATTTGTTCTTTGCTAGGAAAATGCAAAAAGATTTTATAAAAATAAAAAAAAAAACAGTAAAAATTAGTTATATTCAATTATAGCCGTGTTTCGACATTTTGGGATATAGAAAATAAACCCTTTCCTAAGCAGCTTTTATCTCCTAAGTCCAGACTCGTCAGCTCTAAACGTTTACACCAATCTATTCCTCTAATGATGCTTATTATAACTGTGTAAAAACATAATGCGCTTTTGGCCTAGTTTTTGCACAGCGACCGTGGGAATTTAGCCCTTTTTGCTAAAATTAACTACATAAATATGCAAATTAGGCGGAAATCAAATCGCAGAATTATTCTATCAAAAACTTTTATTTGCCTTTATTTCGATACTGCATGTCTAAATACACTAAATATGAGCGTTTCCTTTATTTAAATGTATCCAGGGCTAAAGAAATATCACTTTATGAGCGGTTTTTGAAACCAACAACCGATCTTGTTTTGACGTTTATGCAAATTACTTTTCGATTGTCGGCGATGAAAACAAAACTTTGATGAAAAAATTCCTTTCCCTTCTCGATCTTTATTTTAGTTATCAAGAAAGTCTTTTTAGGCCTTTATGTATTTATACCAAGTAAAAAATAACATCTGAAATGAGTTTTAACCTGAACGGAATTATTCGGAGTTGGAATGTCAAATAAAATATTTTTTGGCAATTAATCGTCAAAGCTTGTGGCTTGATTTAATTCATTTATTGGTTCCTTTGTTCGTCCATTTGTTCATTCATCAATTAATTCCTTCATTCATTCTTTTATTTTTTTATTTTATTTTTTTATTCGTATATCTATGCATTCATTCATTCATTCTTTTATTTACTTTGTTATTTATTTGTTTACTTTTCGATTGATTGCAATTGTTTTTTTATCAACTCTCATCTGTTTTAACTAAGTGAGTAAAGTAACAACAGAGCTAGCTACAACACCATGTCACACCTTGAAAAAGGGGAAAAACGGTTTTACAATGATTATGATAATGATGGTTATGCTTGTCATTAGGATCAAGATAAAGATTATGTTAATGAATATGACAATTTTGAGCTGCGTCATATTCTCCATTTATTCATTTATAAATTGCTTCATTTGTTTGTTCGCTTGTTCGTTTGTTCGCTTGTTCGTTTGTTCGCTTGTTCGCTTGTTGTTCGCTTGTTTGCTTGTTGTTCGCTTGTTGTTCGCTTGTTCGCTTGTTCGCTTGTTGTTCGCTTGTTCGCTTGTTCGCTTGTTGTTCGCTTGTTCGCTTGTTGTTCGCTTGTTCGCTTGTTGGTGGGTTGTTCGCTTGTTCGCTTGTTGGTGGGTTGTTCGCTTGTTCGCTTGTTGGTGGGTTGTTCGCTTGTTTGCTTGTTGGTGGGTTGTTCGCTTGTTCACTTGTTGGTGGGTTGTTCGCTTGTTCGCTTGTTGGTGGGTTGTTCGCTTGTTGGTGGGTTGTTCGCTTGTTCGCTTGTTGGTGGGTTGTTCGCTTGTTGGTGGGTTGTTCGCTTGTTCGCTTGTTGGTGGGTTGTTCGCTTGTCGGTGGGTTGTTCGCTTGTTCGCTTGTTGGTGGGTTGTTCGCCTGTTGGTTGGTGGGTTGTTCGCTTGTTGGTTGGTGGGTTGTTCACTTGTTGGTCGGTTGGTCGCTTGTTGGTCGGTTGGTCGCTTGTTGGTCGGTTGGTCGCTTGTCGGTCGGTCGGTCGGTCGGTTGGTTGGTTGGTTGGTTTGTTTGTTTTTATAAGGCTTTACACATGCATATGTGTGAGTCCACCACAACAGAACTAGGCTCCAATAGTTGCTCATTAAAAATAAAATCCATACAGATAAATAAATGAACATAATAGTATTACAGGAAATATATATATAAAGGGAAAAAAATAGAAATCTAAGGTTTGGCCGTACGTTTGTTGGTGCGACAGCACTTTGGGCAAACAGTTTTCCAAGTTTGTGGAATATCAGTGTCATACCTATTTAGAGCTTTTGTATAATAGTGCAACAGCTTCTTTTTAATGATACTAGCAGATTTACTTAGACGTAATTCCTCAGGTAAAGAGTTCCCAACTTTTGGTAGAATGCAATAAAACGAGTTTTCTCTCATGTCAAACATTGCAGATCTTACTAAAATCAATTCATACTCAGTTATGGAATTTCGAGTCAAATGGAGAGATGCAATGTGATTTTCGACACTGTTTTTGCAATCTAACAGGTTGTATAACCCTGAAATAACTCTCGAGTCTATTTAATGTTCTGAGGTATATGTCATATTGAACGGCAATGACCAGAATAACCTCTCTGACCTCCATTTTTAGTATCAACTCTCATTATAGGTAGACCACTAACTACAAAATATATCCAAGCATCACCAAGTTTCAACTATTATTTTTTCATGTTTTTTAATACCACGGCAATCTAACTTTTTCATAACCACACCAACCAACCACTCGCAGCACTCCTCTTTTGATTAATTATATTTATATCACATTAGCAATAATGCGAGTTATACAAGAATAATGCACCGCTGATTCGGTGGCTATCAAACTTGTGTTGTCATTGGATATATGAGCGTATGCACATCACGATTATAATGCCTTTCAGATTTTATTTTTTAATTGATATAAAAATATGTAAATACTAAGTCACTGGCGTTCATGTGATTCCATTTAGCTCTAAAATAACTTCTTTGATGACTCAAATTCACATCAAGAAAGAAAAGGATTTTTTTCATCAAACTTTTGCTTTGATCGCCGACAATTGAAAAGTAATTTGCATAAACGTCAAAACAATATCGGTTGTCGGTTTCAAAAGCCGGTCATAAAGTGATATTTCTTTAGCCCTGGATACATTTAAATAAAGGCAAATAAAAGTTTTTGATAGAATAATTCTGCGATTTGATTTCCGCCTAATTTGCATATTTATGTAGTTATTTTTAGCAAAAAGGGCTAAATTCCCACGGTCGCTGTGCAAAAACTAGGCCAAAAGCGCATAATGTTTTTACACAGTCATAATAAGCATCATTAGAGGAATAGATTGGTGTAAAAGGTTAGAGCTGAAGAGTCTGGACTTAGGAGATAAAAGCTGCTTAGGAAAGGGTTTATTTTGTATATCCCAAAATGTCGAAACACGGCTATAATTGAATATAACTAATTTTTACTGTTTTTTTTTATTTTTATAAAATCTTTTTGCATTTTCCTAGCAAAGAACAAATAGTGAAACTGTGGTAAAAAATGTATCGGGTAAATGTGTTTTGTATGCGAGCTACATCATTTCAAAAATCAATGATTTTTTACTGACAAAAACTGAACATTTTAGGGTTTACAGCAGTCAATAAAAAAGTCGCTCCAAAAAATTCATTTTGAGGAATTTCCAAAAACTAAAGCCAATTTATTTACTCACTATTAATAGCCTTTCTGTGATAAAAGTTTGAAGGCAGCATTTGCTGGAAGTCGAAATGCAGTGGTTCACTTTTACAGAGATTGTCTCTTAACTGTCATATTTGGCCTTTTTGATTATAGTACATTTAAAGAAGTCTTAGATTAAATGTATGTTACATGTTGTTTTCTAGTAAAGCCAACCTAGCTGAGGCTGATGTATGGAAGGAGTTCCTTGCCCGACCATCTCTACCATATGTCCTGAGACTATTGTGTGGCCTGTGTAAAGGAGATGGCAAAATACAGGTAGACATTGTATCCCAAATCACAACCTTATCATGTAATGATTTCTTCCCTGCGTGTCATTAGTAAATTACAGTGTTCCGTGATTTGTTGATTTTTAATAATGAGTGAAAAATTGTTCACTTAAATTAATCCTCAGAGACTTTAAACTTTTTGAATAAATAACAGCAGTTTGTAATATATTTATTTAGACCTGACGATGAGGTCAGCAACACTAAAACGTTGTCAACGTAAAACAGGATTCTTCACGTAATTTTCATGATTGTAAAAAGAAAAATTCTCTCCAAGATCAACTTATCCTTTTATTAATAGCTAAACCCATTGCCTAATTCCCTTATCATAGTTTGTGAAGTTCATATCTCACAAAATGTTTTGTAGAATATGACAGGATTTATAATCGTCATTTCCTTCAGCCATCTACTACTCATTCAAACAAAATAGAGCAAAATCTTAGCTATAATTATTGTAAAACGGCTTGGTACTGGAAAAGTGCTCATGCAAAGCCACTGCAGTGAAAGGAGATAAAATATCATGCAAGAATGTAATGATAATGATGGTTTAATTTTGTCAACTGCATTATTTGCTCTACATCCTCTAAGTGATTAAAAGATAAAAAGATGTATCTGTTCTCTGTTGTGTTGTAGCGTATCATTGGGGAGACAACTATTCCAGTTATTCATAGACTAGAGCAAGTATCGTCCGAGGAGAAAGTTGGTTCACTTGCTGAGAATCTACAGGAAGCACTCAGGGAGAATCCAGATGTTGAGAAAAAGGTTAGTCTTCTTAATTCTGATTGGTTAAAATCAATCCACTAAATCTCCATAATTACCAAACGTTTGACATATTTGGATAACTGAAAAAAAACATGAAAAAAATTATTTGACAATGACATCATTTCCAGTACAATATTATGAAAATTTATTGGACACTGTGTATGGCTTTGACAGATAACTGCCTACTCAATTTGCATAATTCTTCATATCATGGCCAGCCTTATCCAATAATTGGTCATTGTTTTTGTCATTGTTGCAATTGTACCATCATCACACATTATCTCACGATGAGCCATTCCAATGGGTATCCAATCATATCGACCAGATGACAAGTTGCCAATGCAGTCCCCTATTTACAACCTTGCCCATGTATAAAATCATAAGAAGATAACCTAAATACAATCTAGCCACAGTCACAGTCACTTTGTATTTTAAATTTTTTTCACTAAAAATATTTTAAAGTTTCCAATGAGAACATTGCAAATGAATGTCACAGCTTCATTCCTAATTACAACAGCGAATAACTAATAACTTATTATGCGTTCCACATCGAGTCACTGCAAGTCTTTACACAAAAAAAATCAAGTTATTAAACTCAATTGATTTATAATCAATTTCCAATTTTCTCGTACACAACTTTGCAAATATGACACGCCCACTGATATCATATATCTTGTTGGGGCAGGCCACCAAATAATGATAACCTCTATTTAAATATTGATAACACATTTATATCTGATAAAGATAAATGAAGTCCGCCGTCAAACTAGAGCAGAGAAGAAGAAACTAGCCATGGCCATGAGAGAGAAACAGCTTGGTGCATTAGGAATGCAGGTATGACAAGGAATTGACAGTACAATTACCCTAGTGCACTATGATGTCACCTGTTTTTTATGTGGAGGATAAAATCGCCAAACTCGATAGAAATGTTGTCTCTAATGCAACAAAAACCTGTAATGAATATTATTTTAATATTTTAATAATATTTAAAACCTGACAGTGAATAATGTGTGCCTTGTCAATTGTACGTTTGTGTTATAGACCACTGGTGATAAAATCATTGCTAAGCCAAGTAGCCTAATGACTGAAATGGAGCACCTCGGTGATGAGTCTGGCCTTGCCTGCTGTATCTGCCGTGAAGGATATAATTACAACCCTCAAAAGGTTAGTGCACTCTGGTAGCAGTAGTCGATTTGAAATTACCACTTCAAGAATGCTTTGCCTGGCCTGTTCTTTGTGATGCAATTATGGACGATTGTTCATCAAGCAATTGTTGGTCTCAAAATGGGATAGAAATTTTAAGAACCAATTGAGAAAGCCCTCTTGTAGAGGTAGTAAAATAATGCCCATCATAAAAATGTCCCATTAAATATTTGGTTGTTCAACAAACAATATTAATGGGCCATGAAACTATAACTATACCTGGTATTCATGGTATTTTTATGGACCACTGTCATTAGATTTTGACTAAAGCATTCACATGTATTTTAATTTTATCAAGAGAAATAAGAGTTTATGTAAATTAGGATAAACGTATACTCTAGTAGATACAGACCTTGTCACGGTTGATGATTTACCAGGGGCCGGTTGTACTAAGCTTGAATAGCACTATCCACTGAATAAATCGCTATCCAGCGGATAAATTCTAAAGAAATCCTTTGGAGTGGATAACTTTATCCATGCTTCATGCAGCCAGCTCCAGGACAATAGCTAGAAAATCAACAGTTCATTTAATACAAACTTCTGAAACTCGTGAGTATGTTATGGGTGATGGATGATGTTCAAAGCAAATCAATACCTGTAACAAGTTCTACAATAACTACTGTCCTGATTGACATATAACCTCTTGTGTGTGACAGGTGCTGGGTATTTATACATTTACCAAAAGATGTATTGTGGAAGAATTTGAAACAAAACAACGAAAAACACAGGTAATAACTTGATGTTGCACAATATAGAGACATCATACTAGAGTGTGAACACTAAATGTGTGCAACAGTTGTCACTATTTAATAGTAAATAGCACTATTTAAACAAAAGAAAACAATAGAATTAGCATAAAATAGCACTATAGCTATTTAGTGGTATTTATATTGCACAGCTTCACCATTCTGGTCTGCATGTATCTACCTCATTTCACACTTTTAAGAATCACCCCACCCCCCCAAATCTCCCGACCCTTCCCTTAATCAAAATAATGGGGTCTTTTATTAGTTGTTTTTCAAACAATTTTAATTTGTATTTACTCTGGCTCTCGCTGCCTTTCAAAAATATGTATTCTGCCAAACACCAGTACTTGTGGTTGAAATAATATGATTTTATTATTAATTGATATGTAATATTAACTATGCATTGAGACACAAGGTAACATAGCATGACACTAGCAATCATGCTTGATTTTATTAGATCAGTTTTCTTTCTTCTGCATTTGATTTCACACACAAAAAAAAAAGAGTTAACATGGCTTTTTAAAATTAAATTGGGGAAGAAACAAGTGCTGTCATATAATTATGCCCACATATCCAACCAATTTAAGACATGTTTGATTTGTTTGTAGGCATATTGTACTGTCAGTCACTTCAATGTTGTCCATTATGACTGCCACATGGCGGCTGTCAGGTAAGCAATTAATTCTATTTTTATGGAAAAAAGCACTTGTTGCTTTGAAACACGTAGCAGACTAAATGTTTTTTACTTGTTCATTGGGGTTGGTTTATAGGCTAGCTCGTAGTCGTGATGAATGGGAGAGTGCAGCTCTACAGAATGCTAACACCAAGTGTAATGGACTCTTACCAATCTGGGGACCACAGGTGTCTGAATCAGCCTTTGCTAGCTGTCTGGCCAGGTCAGCAATTTCAATAATTATTAATATCCACATATTAATGATATATTGATGGTCTGGCTTGTGTACCATCTTTGTGTATCTTTGTCTGTCTGTCTATTTTAATGTTTGTCTGACTGTCTTTTTGTTCTGTGCATCTTAATAGAATAACTGATGTTATTTATATTTTATTATTCACTTAGTGATTATATCTAGACACATTCATAGTCACTATCCCTAGATGGATGCTCTATATTGTTTTATTTTTGCCTCAGATTTAAGAGTATCGTTTACTAAGTGCTTATTACTTCAAGACACATTTGTACTCACTATTCCTCAGTAGACTCAATTTACTATACTACACTTCTACTCGAAGCTGATTAAAAAAGACGCACATACAGCTCCACGAATCAGCTTACATCTTTATGTTCTCCTCTCTCCTCTCAGAATTTAATGTTTTGACAGCAAGTTAAAACAAGTTTTAGTCTGAGGCTATGCTTACCTGCAAACAACTATAATTATAATTATGGTACTTTCTTTGTGTTTTAGACATAACAGCTACATCCAAGAGAGTACAGGCCACATTGAACCAAACTACTACTGGGGAATACATGATCTTCGTCTACTAGTGCAGAGATTTGCCTTTGAGAAGTCATTCAGTGAAGATACTGGAGGTGGTGGTAAAGAGAGTAATATCCACTTTATACCATACAGTATTCACATGATACTCTATGAACTCAACACGTAAGTACTATATAGATACCAATATCATAGTTATCAATGCGATCAATCACAGTTTTGGTTAAAAACAAAAATAACATTCTTCCACAGGATGCCCAAATTGAATAAATAGCCCAAATATCTGATATCCAATTATTACTTCATAATGTTAGAATGCACACACTAAAAGTGTGCAACATAAATACCATTAAATAGTGCTATGTTATGCTAATTCTATTGTTTTCTTTTATTTAATTAGTGTTATTTACTACTAAATAGTGACAACTGTTGCATACATTTAGTGTTTGCACTCTAATATATAAGTTTTATAAAGTATAAATTAATATGCATCATGTACAAATCTTTAGCCTATAAGTTGCTGTATAACCACTATGTGAACTTGCTCTATATAATAATGTCTGCAAGCATGGTCTGATGTTTATGACTTGTTAGGTAGCAAACTTGAAACAGTTTATGATATTGTAAAATGGCCTCATTTTCAGGTGCAATGCTTGTTGATATGTGCTAAATAATATTCAAGGCGTTTCAGGGCTATTCTGCTCAACAATAATTTATTTTGAAAATGTTTTTTTGTTTTATGTTGTTAATTTAATATGAAAATATTTTTTTAATTAACTTTTTTAAATGAATTTGCCTTGATATGACCCCTTACATGATCCTTTGCATTTAAACAATAGATTGTTTTGATGTGACTTCATAGTGAAATAGGGAAATTGTCATCTCTAGTGTATATTGATAGGGGCTTCTTTATACCTTTTGCCAACATCTGTATTATTTATGCCTAAGAGACCTGACTAATAAAAATATTGATGCCATTCAACTCAAAGGTAATATGTTTGACTTCATATTCTTTATATTCTACAGGACCAGGCAGAGAACTCGTGAAGAGAAAAACCTTCAGTCATTCATGGATATGTCACCTGATAAGTGGGTGGATGCAGCCTTCAAGGTATTGTGCAAAAAAATTAAATCATACAATATTTTCCCTAGAAACTACCCTAAAAATTTTGTCATGTACTGTTTTTTTTTTGTTTTTGTTTTTTTTGTCTGTGATGCAGAATCCAAAAACTTGCCCCCATTAGTAATCAATATTGGATTCGCTTGAAAAATCCTTTGATATCAATGTTGTTAACATTATTAAAAAAAGTAAAAGAAATGATTTTCTTCGAACTTGAAGAATGCATTAATCAATACTTGATTACTATTTAAAAGAAATGAGTATTTATTTTCAGGTTGAAAGTCCTTTCTATTTCACCCTGCTGTCCATGTTTGTCTACTCGCTGGAACAGTGGATGGAAAATCGCCTGACGTTCCTAAAACGACTTATCATTACAGCACATGCTCGAAATGAAGCACCAGGTGGTGCAACAAGGTATGCACAATTGATGATGATCCAGACTCTTTCAGAACAATACAAAACATATGCACTAAGATTCAAATTAATCAGTTAGGACATTAGTTGTTTTTTCTGTTGAACATTTTTCAGCTGGCCCCTCCACATTCCCCTGTCACAATGTTCGTATGATCAGTAATGATTTTGCCATGAAACCTCATGAATTCAACATTGCTTTTGGGGTGGGGAAGATTGACTGGAATATTGTAAAGAGAAATAAAATGGGAGAGAACAAAATAATGGCAAAAAAGGATGTTCCAATACTTTTGCAGCTTAATGTGAATATTTGGGAGTCTTGATACAATACAATACAATACAATACAATACAATAAAGGTTTATTCAAGATGCAAATTAAAGGTGACAGTTACAAGATAAATTAAGCGTAGCAAAGCAATACAGAACATTAATAACAAAAGTGGCATCATGAAAAGGAAGTTAAGAGGTTAGCCCTATGTGAAAACCTCCCTAAAAAACTACTAACAGATAAACAACTTTAAGCTAAGCGACATAAAACGACTAATTGAAAAATTGTGTAAATATATAAAAGCTAGGTGTAATAGCTTAATAACAAAAGATAAATAAATAGTAATAGTGATGAAATAAAATAAGTTAAATGCCTAAATGATCTTTCAATTTCTTCTTAAAGTCTGAAAGGCTATTTGCTTGTACAATATGAGCCGGTAGTGAGTTCCAGTGTTTAATTATTCTGATAAAAAAGGAGAATTTGTAACTGTTTACTTTGATAATCAAATTGATGAATATTTAATGCATCAAGCATATATAGTGAGTGTTTCAACATCATTGGAGTTGGGTATTCAGTACCAGGACAAAATGTTGAGGCTTCACAATTCACTTGAATACATTTCAAGTGACATTTTTATGTACACTGTCTTGAAAAGACCTTGAAAATTATAAAAATTATGGTGAAAACTTCATGGATTTAAATAATTTTTAAATAGATTGTAACTACTTTCCTCGACATGTTTCAGCTTGACTTACCCCATCTTCAGGTTAAAGTAGACCAAGTTTTTACAACAACATATAAATAGGTTTACAATCAAAAAGTGGAAGTTTAAAAGTTATTCTTAAGTAAATTATTTCTGCTTTGCCCTTTTGGATCAATAATTTCTGTAATAAAGAAAAGCTTTTGCTTGTATAAACACCAAACAAAACTAGAAGGGCTAAACAGTATTTGAAAAGATTTAAGATTTAAGCTGTCTGACAATATTTATCTTGCATTCTGTTTATAACTTCCTTACAACTGGTGTTTTTCAGGCTTGAAGATACTACAGCCAAGGACTACACTGTCTACAAACCAGCTTTGATCTTTTTCTTCCTCATCGACCAACTGCATCGCATCTTCAAGGTTTGGAAATGTTCATGTTGACTGATTGATTGATTGGTTGGTTGATTGATTGATTGATTGATTGATTGAGATGATTAATTGATGCATTGATTGATTTTTTATTGATTGGTTAAGATGATTGATTGAATGAGATGATGAAATGATTGAATGATTCATTGAGATGGTTGATTGATTGAGATGATTGTTTGATTGAGATGATTGATTGATACCAGTATATTAAATGAACAATTGACTCATTAATTGGTGGATTGATTGATTGATTGATTGATTGATTGATTGAAATGATTGGTTGGTTGATTTAGATGATTGACTGGCTTTTTGACCAATTGGAATGGTTGTATGAGAGATCCAATGGTTGGTTGATTAATTGATTGATAGCTGAAAAGATTTAACTGAATGAAATACTTTTATTATCCTTCACAGAAATCATTGAAAACATCAGATTCAGGTTGGGCCCAGTCCATGGCAGACTACATACGAAACAATGATGAAACTTTACTTAAGGCTTGTGATAAGGTACGGTCTTTTCCTAGTTATTGCTAGTTATGTTGTATTATGATTTTGCCAAAAAACTGTATTGCTGATCCTGGGAGTTTTTTGCATTCACACTCACTACCATTACATTTGATTTATTTTGCTTACACCAAACTTTTCTGCTGATGTTTAATGAGGGCGGAAAACTAGAGAACCTAAAAACCCTTGTGTCACAGAATTGAACCAAAACAACATTAATAACAAACTCTACTTCCATATAAAAACTGCACTACCTTGTAACCTTAAACGTCTTCAACTGCAATTTGTTCCTTTTTTTATTCAAAGCATTCATTCATGTCATCATTTGTTTTGCATTATTTCAGCTGCTTAAAACCTACCAGAATGACATTCTACCAGCCGAGTCGTTTGGTGAATTCTTCGATGTTGCAGGTAAGTTATGATAAATTGTAATTATACTGTAATGAATCAACTTGTCAATAGGCCAGTCAGTTAGCTAGTTGTTGCGTAAGTAGTCAATATTAGTCAGGGAGTCAATAAGCCAACCAATCAGTTAGGCTGTTAGGCACACAATTTGCTTGACTGGCCACCAAACAATAGATTCACATTGTTGTGTATAAATCCATACATTCTCTGTAATTTATACACTCCAGCCTCTTTGTGAAGCTATTTTGTGTTTGGTCAAACGAATTCAGGTGAAGTCTGTTAGCTGGTCAGTAAATCAATCAGCTAAACAGTCAAATTCAGCTGGAGCCTGTTGTACGAAGCGAGGATAGAGTGGTCCACTGAATAAATCCAGTAGATACATTCTGAAGAAATCCTATGAAGCTGGATAACTTTAGCCATGCTCTGTACAAACTGTTAGACAGTTAGTTTTTCTGGGAGCCAATCCAATAGTTAGTCATTCGCACTGCAATACTTATCATCTTCTTTCTTTTCAGAGTTGTTGAGTGAAATTGAAAATCCTGATGGCTTTATCACCGAGACGTTAACTGCTGTACCCAAATGATTAACAACACCTACAACAGTTAATTGATGAACATGTTTACAATTACTGATACTAGATGTTTGCTTGCTTTATTTGATAGATCAGTTTATGCTAGGATTTACTAGATAAGGTGCTAGATTTGCTAGATTGATTGCCTTGACTGTCACTTTGTGAATTGACTTGCATTTTCTTATAAATGTGAGACACACTTAGAAACTAGCTGTTTTTAGAGTGGTTTTCAAAAAGACAAGGAACAGAGTGAAATAGCTGATTAGAGTTATAATGTCAGAAATCACTCATGAGTATTTCCAGTTTGTCCATATTGTGACAATCAACTTTGATGTTTTCATTACCCACTGAAAGATTACACTGGAGAAGTTATGTTGAAGACGTTGTGTTGGCCTTACGTTCCTATTTTTTCATGTTCACGCTGCAATATTTTTTTTGACATAATGATAGGTTGTTTATATGTTGGCTTAAGTCCACATGTTGACTTATGTCACTAGTGTAACTACAAGTTGCATTGAAGTATCTCTCTATGAACAAACAGAGCTTTGCCTTCCCAGTAAGATGAGTTTATTTTTTGAAAAAACAAAGCTACAGAAATTAACATTTGAGCTTAAAACATCAGTACCTTAATTGCTCGTTTTTTCTTTATCGAAGTCCCTACTAATAGAGTCCAAATTGTAGAAAACATTTCAACTGAAAATTGTGTTGATGGTAATGATTTCTTGTATGCTAGATGTAGGAGTATTCAGTCTTTGTAAACATTAAATATTATTTGCATTTCAAAATGGCCAACTGATTTGTTTTTATTTGTGTTTGTTTGTCCCTTTATATCATTCATTCATTTTTTCAGTTCTGCTAAAGCGTCATTGCCATATTCATCATTCATTGTTTATTTATTTATTTTAGACTGCTAACAATATGTCCATGAAATAAAATCTAAATAGTTACTACCTATTAGTTCATATTTAGTGACTATTTCAGACAAGCAAGTTGTAACAAGGTATTGTTTCCTTTAATTTGTATTTTCCATTTCTTTGACTGTTCTGGTTGAATTATAGCACCTAAATAGCCACAAAATAGAGACTATTAGTTAGTAACTAATAGGTTTTTTTTCATGGACATAGTGTAAGCAATCTATTTTTATTTTATTTGCTTTGCCTGTTAGGCAGGGTTAGTACTGCAACAGATTTCTCCAATAACAGCAGACCCTTTAAAATGAAAATAATAATGATAAATGGAAACAGAAAACAACAACAGCACAAAAGAGTTAATGTCGGTATACGTGACTTATTACAGGATTGACATATTGTTTTCCAAGATCTTGGATCTTTTGGGATGTAAGTTTGGTTGATTACCATGTTGTAGTATCCTGGCCAATTACTTAATCTACTGTTAATCATTTACTTCATCTATCGATTAATTTTGTTTATCGCTTACTGGTCCATCTTTTTGCTTTGCTATCACTCTTTCTTTGTCTCTAGATGGCTAAAAGCAGTCTACATGTAGTGTGCATGCATTTGAACCAAGTTATTAATTAGGGGATCACAAATTGTTATGTAAAGAGAAAATTGCTCACACACAAACCTGTACTGCAATTTAATTTCACATTTGTACCAGCCTTCTCTCCCTCCTCTCCCCTTCCTTCCCCTCCCCTCCCCTCCCTCCTATACAGTTACTGAATACAGATCCCCAGTAAGGAAAGATGAATCAAGATAAACTAAGGATGATGCTATTCTCAAAACCAATGGATTTTGGATTTCTTTTGGTTAATCAAACGACTGTAAAAACATTTTAAATATTCCATGCACACTTTCTGAAACCCAGACTGTTGGAAAGCAGAGGAGAGTCTTGCTTTAAAGATGAGGGGAGTTATTCCTTTACTCGTTATTTTGAATTCAAATAATTAGTTCAAATAAGTACTTTGAAACTGTTGTCATTATTTATTTACAAACATAAGTCTTTGCATTACACTCGAATACATGATTATTTTGTTCAATATAAATATGAATTGAATTGACTGCATGCCATCTAGATTTATGAGAATATTGACCAATCAAGTGAACAACTTGGTTTAATGTTTTACTGATTGTATCAGCAATGCTTGCAAACGCCATACACAAGAGGCAAACACTGGATATGATCTGGAAATATGGGCAACACTTCTTTCCATCAGCACATTTAACTGCTCTCTTACTGAAAAACACAAAGTATCAATAGGTATTGGGAATACTGTGCTTTGCATCTCAGAATACATTTAAATGCATCATTAGAGTGCAACCAATTAGTCAGTGAAACTTTAGTAATACTAAATACCAAATTCTAGAGTGCAAACACTAAATGTGTGCAACAGATGTCACTATTTATTAGTAAATAGCACTTAATTATACAAAAAGATACCAATAGAATTAACATAAAATAGCACTATTTAGTGGTATTTATTTTGCACAATTTTAGAGCATGTACTCTATTGTTTTCTTTTGTTTAATTAGCACTATTTTGTACTATGCAGTGATCACTGTTTAACAGATTTATTGTTTGGATAAAATCTGTAGCATAAAGATCAGACAATGTACCAATTGAAAGTAATTTATGATGGTCTTCATTTCAATGGATTGACTTCATCTAACTTCAAATTCACCAATATTTCACAAACAATGCACCCAAAATGTTCAAAGTGCACTTCCATGGGCTGAACGGAATTAAATGAATAAATAATACTGATTAATCTTACCATTATGAGGGCAAGCTGCCTTGTGTAATGTATTTAATAATATCTGTTCAATAGTCCAAATCACTAGATATATGTTGTCATACTCATGTACAATGCTGTGTAGGATAATGTGTCCTGAAAGCACAACAAGAAACTGTTTCATCAAGATGCGCAATTGCAGAAACGTTATGCAAATGAATGCAAACTAGCCCCATTGTTTTTTTAAGCAATTGACGATGTATGCATAATTTTTCTGCAATCGTGCACCACACTCCTATTTTTATAATCCTGGGAAGACGTGATATATCGTGGATTACCTCCCAAAAAGGCAAAACTGATACAAACTGTTATACAGTAATGCCGGTATGCCCAATTGTAAATAAAGAGGTTTTTGTAATGTATTAAATTACTGTTTACTTATTATTTAACATGGTAGCTACACTTAGCGTTAAAGCTTAAGTTTCCAGGTAGTCCACAAATGAAACGAAACATTATTAAGAATCCCAACTGGCTACAAGTCAAACCAGTTGTCTAATATATACAAAGCATGGCCGAGAAATTATATATTGACCAAATCAGAAACCCAGACAAATACAATTTCTGTGGCCAGAGTGGAAATCAAACTTAGTACAGCCGGGTAATTTGGATCACATATAGCATAGATCCAGTTCAACCTACAATCTTACCATTGATAACATCTTGCAGTTTATTAGAGAACCTTACAACACAAGACATAAGACAACACAGGACATCATCTCTTAGTTCAGGACTGCATCCTAGTGGAAGTAACAGTCTGGAGATATTTTGACAATACTGCATGTAAAAAAAGGATAAAATATAACTTATTTAAAGAATACAAGACATTATAGAATGTTGGTAATAACTGTCTGTATAATTTATTTATTGATTGATTGATTGATTGATTGGATGACTGATTGATTTATTGGTTGGTTGTTTGGTTGACTAACTAACTGACTGATTGATTAATTGATTGATTGATTGATTGGTTGGTTGGTTGGTTGACTGATTGATTGATTGGTTGGTTGGATGATTGATTGATTGATTGGTTGGTTGTTTGGTTGACTAACTAACTGACTGATTGATTAATTGATTGATTGATTGATTGATTGGTTGGTTGGTTGACTGATTGATTGGTTGATAGACTGACTGACTGATTGATTGATTGGTTGATTGATCAATCGATTGAATGAGTGAGTCACTTTGATTGATCCACTGTTTGTTAGATTGAATGATTGATTGATTGATTCATGGTCAATTGATTGATACCTGTGTTTGTTTGCAACAAATCATTTCATTGATAAAGTGTTCCACAAGGCTCAATACTTGGTCCTTTATCTCTCTATGGTGTTTTGATATGCTCACAGTATCTAAAAATTAAGATGTACAACAGCCATTAGTTAATAACAAACCCTGACAATGACTTAAACTAGTGTAATTATATGACAATAACATGACTTTTGGAGGGTGCATTGTTTATTTGTGTCCCAAGTAGCGTCATTTGTACCAGGGGAAATCCAAAGGGTACCATTATTGTCCATCGTCCGTTCATTTTCAAGAGAGCCATTTGGCATTCTATATTCATTGATGATAATTTATATTTGACGTGTTCATCTTTTATTTAATATCTCTGATGGAAAACTGATAAAATGGAGTCTACTATCAATGAAACATTTGCCATGCTTTGCTATAAACTCACCTATAATTCCATTTACACAAGCTTGTAGAATTCTTTCTGGTAATGACAATAATGTTTCTCCTTGGCTCAGTACTGAATACAAAAAGAAGAACTGTGTTTATAGAGTGCAATGTGTGCAACAGTTGTCACTATTCAGCCCTAAATAGCACTTAAACAAAATAAAACAATAGAATTAGCATAAAATAGCACTATTTAGTGGTATTTATGTTGTACACTTTTAATGTGAGCACTCCACTCTTTTGTAACACACTGTTTTATGCTCAGAACTATAAACTGCAGAGTCTGATATAATGGTATAATAATACTGAATGATGTCAAAATGGCTAAGTTACAACACTGCCATGATACCACAGTCAACTGAAAGCATGGGAGGGTCTGGGTTCAAGACTGTTGAGCTATACAATCCAGCTCATGCTAAATTCACTATAGTCAGAGGTAGATCCAGGGGGGTTGAAGTTCAACTCCCCCTCCCCCTGTTGGGAAGAACTGATTTATTCTTATAGTACTTTTAATTTTTGATTGATAATCAGTAATTTTTTAAATATAGTGCAACTCCCTTTCAAAATTTCTGAATCATTTATTGATTAGTGCACCTCCCCTTTCAAAATTTCTGAATTATGTATTTATAAGTGACCCCCCTTTACAAAATTCTGAATCATTTATAGATTAGTGCAACCCTTTTCAAAATTTCTGCATCTGGCCTCTGAAAGTATTATATCATGACATGTTATGGATTATAAATCAAGTATCTTCTTACATTGTATGATTATATGAAGTGTTTCCTTGACAACAATGGCTGAATCCTCATCAAAAACTGGAACTGACTTGCTTTGGCAGAAAAATGAAACTATAAAAAAATTGGTATTTTGTCTTTTTCATCAAATGTATTATAATATACACAGCCAAGCAAACACTCTTGACTATAACTCCACCATCAATACATGATAACTGTTTAATAGATTGTGACCCCTCCTCATCTCCTCATGATTTTTTGGGGTGGGGTGGATACATGGCCCCCATGAAATACTTGGTCACAGCTTGGTCCCCTCCCCCCTGGGTCTACCATTGAGGGGGTTAGAGGACTATTCTTCAGTTGCACAATACTTTATAGCTGCCATGTTGGATGATGTTCACAAAGCATCCCTCATTAGGGATGGACCATTAGATATTTGAGGAGGGGGTGTGGGGTAGGGGTGGGTATTGGGCAAATACCCCCAAAAAATATTGAGCAAAGCCCTAAACAGAGAAAAAAAAATCGTGCACGGCAGATGTGCCAATAAAAAATATCACACAGGGAGGAAGAAATATACCGCACAACCATCAAATGAAAAAAAAATAAATAAATAAAAAAAAAATAAAAAATTTCCACAACCCCCCCTTTAAAATATATAATGGTCCTTCCCTTATCATTTATTCCTTCATCTAACATGGCGAAAACAGCTTTGTTCTTTATTCCTCAAGGGATTCTTGACCATGTGGTTGCAACCCAAGAATTGGACAATAATGTTGCATCAGCTCTCCCAAAACAGCATCCACCATTTTTATCAAAGATTGTCATTAAAGCCTGGTTTTCATTTGTGACACAAAAACAAGCATGATCACAAGGACAAAAATATTAAGATTGTTTGTCAACACAAGCGCAAGTGCAAGAATCAATTGAAAATGTTTCCATCTCTGCAATTTAGTTGGTGAGGGTTCTTAATATTTTTTTCCTTGTGCTTGTGCCTGTGTTTGCATAGCTAGTGAAAACAAACCTTAACATGACTATTCAGTGTTTCTCAAATCAACCTGCCATTATCACATACCATGTCTTAAAAATTCAGCATGCCTCTGTAAGGTGTCTACATTACACTTTTCATTTTTATTGCTGTCTGATGAGGGGGGTGGGGTGAGTAAAGTGCTGTCTATTTCATCCTCTGATTGAAGTTTCTGGAATCTTGTACTGTGTTTTCCTGTGTCAAGTTGTGTTACTATTTTTGCCTTCAATATATCCTGTTTAGCATGGAAAAGTTCTGCAGTAAGGTCTTTAATCTTTGAAAATAAAACAGAATATGTCTTGAGAATAACAATTGATTATTTCAGTACATCCTCGGAAACCCAGGTGGTATACTGTCGCTCAAAACTCCCTCCCAGAGAAAATACCGCTGGACTCAATGTTTTGTAAAACGTGATCTGAAAGTCTAAAACCAAAATTATTTGCTTGCATAAACAAAGAGATTAGTAATGTAATCATATCACATAAATGTATTAGAAATTTTATGTGAGTAAATTAAACACAAATATAAGGAAAAAGTTTTGATTGATTGATCATTAAAGTTAATACAAACAACAGCATTGTTAAAGCAAAAAATAGCCTTTATTTCAGCAGTAATGGAACGTTCACTGTTTCATAACTTGTCCTGATTGGTTGTCAATCAAATATCAGAAAAATGCTGACTTTCGGAACAAGTTTTCAAGACATTGAGCCCAGGTGTATTTTCTGTGGAAGCGAGTTTCGAGTGAGAGTATCCGCCTGGGTTTCCGAGGATGATTTCAGTAGAGTCGTTAGCAAAAACTTGTGAAACAAAGTGTAATAACCAAGGTGTAATAAACTGTAATACAATAAAACACAGTGGAAAATCAAAAGAAAATGTGATCAGTATAAGCATACTAAAGTGTAATACACTATAAGTTAGCATTCACAGGTTTTTGCAAACTGACTCTATTAATTTATATTACAAAGTGCCGGAAAAATCATATTTTATGTTGACAACATTTCAGTGTCCCTAAATGTACTCCATCATCAGGTCTAACTAATATTAAACAAACTAAATATATTTATAAACTATTTATAGAGTGCACACATAAAAGTGTGCAACATAAATACATCCACTAAATAGTGCTATTTTATGCTAATTCTATTGTTTTCCTTCGTTTAATTCTGGGGCGGTGGGACAATAACAGCCATGGGAGGCACTATAATCCCCCACCCCTCCCCTCCTCATCCCCCACCCAAAAATCACAAAACAATTTTTTTTTGACTGTGTAAACTCATGCATTAATGTCTTTTAACCAATATTTTGTTCCGTCACCCCTGTAATTAGTGCTATTTAGTACCAAATAGCACCTGAACATTGCACACTTTTAGTGCATGCACTCTAATAAAATATTCAAGCAAAAATATATGTTTGCTCAAGGGAAATATTTGGCTAAAAATAATTTTAAGTGTTGATGGAGTACTCCTTTCATTTTTTTACCTTGTTATCACAATGTTCATCTTTATCTTTTAGCATCTTCATAAGTGTTTCTGTATATTCTTTTGCTGTTGTGTTTGGCGGTTTGTTCTTTATGATCACATTAGCCTGTGCAAAGAGAACAAAGTTACATCAATCAGTATTACGAGCCTGGCACCAAGGGGAATAAAATATAAAGTAATATATCATTTTGATAATAACATTAATACTCTCTTCCCTGAGTGGAATGAAGTATTTCATACTTTGCCCCTCAAATATTGACCTTTCCTGAGTTTCAATTTACTGCTAGAAGGGGACATTGGAGTTTGTGGTGTTGAGGTGTTGGCCTTATTTTAGAACGGTGTTGCAGTGATTGAGGCAGAAAAATTGCTGTGTTGCAGTGATGCAAAGCCCTGTGATGTGCGGTATTTAAGTTATGAAATTCTGAAGTGGTAAAGTTTTGCGGAGTTACAATTTTAGATCCAACCAAATTGTTTTTTTTTTCAATGTGACTCATAAAAAAAAGAAGTGACGGTGTTTTGTTGAATTTTATTGATGGTGTTGGGTTTTTATCAATTTTTTTGTGGTGTTGTGATGTTTGAAATCGCTCAATGTCCCCCTCAATGTCAATGCTCAATGTCCTCCATACAAGTGCCAGTTCTTGCTTACTGGGGCATCATGGGTAGTCAATGCAAAAAAAAAAAAAAAAAGCAACGGCAAGGGAGTTAGGAACAGTGAAGGTCACTTAGGTGAAATTGAGGAGATCAGGAAAAAAACAGGGAGATTTGGAATTTTTTATCAGAAAATAAATAAATAATTAAGAATAAATACAAATAAATACTTTTTACACATCTCATCCACATAGTGGTTATTCTTGAGATGGCTGCTCACAGTCACTACCCCTACATTAATCATTTAACACACATCTTTTCATACATGTTGATTTTTGATTTTTTGAAGAAAATGAAGTGGAGCATGCAATGTTTTAGCTTTGCCAGGTAAATCACTATCAATTGTAACTAGGACTTCAAAAGGGGTATTCAGAATTATTTTGGACGTGTCTGCCTGGCCTGATCATCCACACCACCTACCACTCCAAATTCACTAATTTATCCATGTAGTGATTAGTTAATGATTAGGTACTAGTCAATAATTATCGGAGAAAGAGGGCTGGTAAAAATGAAAAAAAGTCGAGTATGATTTCTGCCCTCTTTTAAAGTGCAATTTAAATTTATTGAGATTGATGTAAATTCTCATTTATCTATGCATACAATTGGTCGTTTCCTTATTACCATCAATTCATTCATCCATCTAGAAATATTGGTTAATTTATACATTCATTCGTACATCGAATAAGCTTCAATGCAAGTTCTCAATCTGTTTGCTGATCGAGCACCAAGACAAACATGTCACCAGAAAATCGTAAAGATAAATTCTTTCCTTACCAAAGCAACTTTGACATAGAAAAGATAGCATGCATCCTCTTCACAAGTATCCATAGATTTTCACGGGTAATATAGGTTAGAATTAGAAGATATATAAGATGATGTCTACATGTAGTTTTTTGTCCAACACCAAATATTCGAGATCGTTTGAAAGAGCAATATCTTACCAGGCGTTTCTGACCCTTCCACAGGAATACCACAAACAAACATTGCTTCGGGCTTCCTTGGTGATTGTTTTGTTTTCACGCCAAAAAGAAACATAAAGCATAAAAACAGACAAGCAGACAAATAAACATAACATACAAAATGCCAACAGGCTTTACAATTTGTTTTATATCTATTTTTTTAAGTATTCCAGTCGGTATTGGCGGTAAATATCAAATTGCGTTACCAAATTAGGCTCTTGATTCCGAGAAGCCATAGTCGTCCAGGGGGGGGGGGACAAAAGGTTTCTTTCAGGTTTCACTCTTGTTTTTTTAATAGTGCAAGGCAACGACTGGTTTTGTCAGTATTTTATATGAATGAAATGTATCTAAAAGGGAAACTGTAACTGATTTGAATATGTATGATGAAAAAGGTAGGTAGATAGAACTTTCATCTCAGCTAAAATCTGCTTTATGGTTTTTAATTTTTACCCGTATGTTCGGCGACTCTAATCATGAATGATAGCTAGGGTATAGAAAAAACTCTGCTCGCAGGATACCAATAAATGTATATGATCCTTTGTCTGGAATCTTGTGGAATTTCGATATGTCGAAAAATCATTTGTTTGTCTCTTTCTTGTTTCATGTGGTCCTATTAAAATTCCCGATTTCCTATAATTTGTCTTCTTTAATAAACAGACGCCTAGCCTAGCCGGGCCTCTTCTCAGTCCTTGCAACTCAGTTACATGAAATCAGAAATCCGCGAGGCAAGTACTGCCGCAATTTC
Organism: Diadumene lineata; assembly: GCA_918843875.1. Classification (NCBI taxonomy): domain Eukaryota; kingdom Metazoa; phylum Cnidaria; class Anthozoa; order Actiniaria; family Diadumenidae; genus Diadumene; species Diadumene lineata. The sequence continues at coordinate 4,469,682 of OU974075.1, read as the reverse complement.
GTTACTACGAAACGAAACGAAATCAGTAAAGTGCGAAATCTGCAAAGTACGAAATCGTTCAGGAGCAAAAGATGAATGTAATAAGAAGAGGGACAATGGACTTTGTGACAGTTGATAATAAGTCACGAAAACTGGTCTCGGACAGCAGGATGACACACAAACGACAACAGGTATTTTTCAATTATTCAAACTCTAATATTTCTGTTGGTTGCTTCTTTTCAAATTATTTATGTGATTTCTCTCTTACCATTTTTTCTTATTATAAATGTTTTTAAATGTTTACATATTTCCCTATATTATTTTAGCACAATGCTAACAAGCAGAGAGCTGGCTTTACCATTTATCGGTTTTGTTACGTTGATAGTAACGACGGTAGCTACGAACTTCAGCCATCTGACTCAAAGAGGGCTGGAAACTATCGATCAAAGCTTGTTTTAAAGTCTCCAAATAAGGTGGGAATTTAAGTCATTATTTCAACTGATATATTTTGACATGTGTACAAATTTCATGGATGTACACTAACTTTGGTAAAAAAGCTTTGATGAGTTCCTGGTAATTTCCATGAATACTTTCTCAGTAATCCACATTGAAATTTAACGCTAAACTAATACAATTAATTAATACCCCTAGCACTATCTGGAAATCCTACAAGAGCCTGAGTAAGATCCTGCAAATGATCATATGCTTATTATCCTATAAAATAAAATCCTGTGTATATTATAACCTCCGGGTAACCTAGAGTTTTCCAAGTCACTGCCTGAACAGGTTCTTATGTGAATTTGTTTTTCCATTGTTTGGTGTGACCTTTCACACTAAATCAGTTATTCACACAACATCAGTTAATTAGAATTAGAATTACAGTGAAGGACAAAATAACTTCAAAGACACCAGTATACCGTACAAAATGAATTCATAAACAATTTATTACAAAATTAAAAACTAAAATGGTTCTTATTTGAAGGGTGCTAATAGTGAATATTTCAGCCTGACAGATTCTTAAAATCTAGATGTTTATACACAGGATTTTGCTATACAGGATTCACTAATACAAATCTCTTTAGGATCACCAGGATAAGAAAAGGGTTACAAACATTAAGAAAAACACCAAATTGTGAACAAATGTTTTCTGTGTCCCATTGAATGACAAATGAATGCAAAAATAATCTGCAGGTTGGGTTGTTGATGTAGTTATACTAGTTGCCAATCATAAAGAATGCTTTTTTATGTATTTAAAAGGACAACAATGGCCGTGGCATCTACAACCCACTATTTCAAGAACTAAGAAAGGTTTTGCAGAAAAACAGAAAGAAAAGTCGACAAAGTGTCATCTGGTGTCACTTTGGAAAAATTTATGTTAAGAAACTCCCTGAAGGTAATTTGAAAATCATGACAACACTTTCCTGTATATCCAAACAAACACTACTTTTTTCAAACAAGACCAGTGGCCTTTTTTGAAACAAACAGCAAACCAACAAACTTGACTTCCTCAGCAGTCCAGTTTCATGTTCTCCATTGCTCAGGGTAAGCCTCAATAGTATGTGATACATTCTTTTGTACGAGGTGCATCCCCTGGGAATGCACAACTCCAGTGACAACATAAATACCAATGGTTTTGTGTTGACTCTTTTGTCAATTGAACTACAATTGAGACTTTGCCTGAGCAATGTCAAACTTGGAACTGGCCTTCTCAAATCGATTAGGATATTACCAACCAATCCAACAACCGATAAGTGTCTAAACAAACAGTTGTAATTCTACATACCATAGTGTGCCTCTCAGCCAACTAACCAAAACGCCAATTCATCAATAAACCAAGCCTTTCATGTTTCAGAGAGAGAATACAATTTGCAAGAGGTTGATAGTCACATATTGCCCAAGTTGGTCTATGCTCCAGAAGTAACTAAATGGCAAATGAAATTCTTTAGTGGTATTGACAACAGTACCAACAAAGTCGATGCATTTCACAACTGGGCATACTTAAGCCCAATGTCTGAGTCTTATAAACGATGGGATATTTCCTACTACACTCCTTCATGCAATGAAATACGAATAAAGGTAAGAAAAATAATTGCTCTGTGTGTACAATAATTTAGTATTCTTTTGGCAAATTAATCCCATCACCCGAAAAGATAAACACTACAGAGGAGTTGGGGTTCAAAAACAAGATTTTATTTAAACATATCTAGCTGATAGAATAAAATACATGTATATGCCAGCTAATGTGAACAAAACAAACCCCAATCAGGGAGGGTGGGAGGGATAAAAATTTGGTAATAACAACTGAGAAGCTGGAACGAGGAGATTGCTAACTGATCATATATCTTATGTTTGTTCATTATCTATTGTCCCAAGCTGGGTGTTAATGGATTAATTACACATTTTAACATAATGTCAAAATACACAGACCATGAGAGCTTTAAAATTCTTTTCTTCCGAGTAGTATAGTAGGCAAAGCCCCAACCCTTTTTGAGTGGAGTTTAACTCAGGTTGGATAAGGGGGGAGGATATTTAGTTCAAAAGTGAGAGGGAAGTGGTGGTCATGGGAGGCGAATGATATGCTAATGATCAATTATCAGATCAATATTTCACTATTGTATAAACGATAATGGAATCATCAAAGCGTATCGCAAGGCACCAAGTGGATAAAATGTTAATTTGATCACATAAACTTCGAATGTTTAAAAACAATTGGTCTCAGTGTTTATAAAAATAATTAATTCTACTGATTTGCTGGCGTTAATACTTTAGCAATTATTAAGTACCTTTGATATATCACTGTATATGTTTGAACAATAAAGGTTGGACATGTACCTTTGTCCAAATGTAAACGTTTTTTTGGCATTTTGTGATATTTCGCGCAAAAAAAAATAGCGGATTTTGTTTTAGACTTTGTCACTTATCAATTCTATATGCGAACTAACATAATATTGTCGTGAGTTAATTTTTTTCTATAAGAATTTCTACGAAACATGCAATAATATCACGCCCGGTAGTGGTCTCAATTGTGAACATGTTTTCCAAATTGTAAACACTCCATATTCATATAATTATCCAGGATTTTTAGCTATTTTAAATGCCCTAAAAACCGCAAATTTATCCTGTAACATTAAACTGAGTATTGTAAATTATTTTGAAGCATTTTGTCGTGACGGTAAATTCCCGACGAATAACTGCATACAAAGTGCTACCCTGCGAGCAGAGCCAGAGGAATTTTTTGAGAGTTAAAAAATTCATCTGCTCGCAGGGTAACAAAGTGCATGTGCAGAGGCTGAATCGATGTGCCAAGTATTTACATACCAAATACAGTCAAAACAGATATCAAATGTTTCCAGAATTTTCATGCTCGTTCACCATTGGCCGATCACTTGGCTTGTGAAGAAAGAGTTATGAAATAAATCTGACCCCAAACAGTTTTTAAGTTGTGTAGATACCGCAGAGATATGTAGTCAGAGTGTTTACATTTGGAACAAAAGGGTGGCAGGGTGGCACAGACCTCTTACCTTCATGATACTGATACAGCTATTCTTGAAATGGTTGCCCAGTTGGAATAGTGAATTATCGAATAGCAAAGTCATGAGTTTTATTTTTTAAGAAATGATGAGTCAAAATGTACATATTATGTTCATCACATAACTATAATAAACTATGTAACTATACAATGTGTGCAGCTTTGTATTTGAAACCAGAAAACTCAAAACTTGATATTATGTACTAAGTGACATTGTTAGTCGCTGAATCAGTATTTCAACTGGACAACCGTACCTTTGCAAGAATAGCTGTATGTACTATTTTATATAGCATTTCTATTTTAGTACTTCCAGTGGGGCTTGGAGTTTTCATGGAATCTCATTTTTTATTATTCTCGTGTTTTGTTGGGATATATTTTTAACGAAATACTCTGTTTGTTTAGAGATCATATTGACATGTGTTTTCTTCTATATTTTGAAGGTTTACATGCTTTTCGACAAATCTCAAGGAGTTTACAAAAATTCCAAATGTCTCAAGGATATACAAGAAATTCCCAACGTGATCCTGAGCTCCGAAGCGCCACCTTATTTTTACATCTGTGAATCGACCTACAGAGCAGGGTTGGTTGATGTTTTGCAACCTTCCTCACATACAGATTTTCGTTTGCTAGTCGAAGCAAGTAAGCTAACTCTTCACATACCGTAATCACGCTGTGCTGTGCTGTAACTTTACTGTCCAAAAAATTTCTATTTTAGATCGTCTGTCCTTTACCAAAGACGAAGTTATTTACAAAGAAGCAAAAGTTCTTCTTGACTATTTGAAATCAAATCTGAAAACAACCAACCAAGGAGACGTCATTCTACCAACGGAAAACTGCCCACAAAATTTCGATGAAAGTTACAGGCGTACAGCAGTTAGGGAAACGTACAAGATCTATTCAAGAGAAGACGTGAACATTACAGCTCGACTGTCAACCTCGGAAAATCCCAACTGTGTTTTTCCCGACAACATCCAACATGGTGATATGGTATGTAGGTTTTCATGAATGCACTGCTGTAAAGGTAATAGAAAGATGCAATATAATGCTTGTTCGCCCTCGGTTCTTTCAATGCACGTGCTTGAAATTTGCCCAGCACCTGGTCGTAGAACAATACTACTCCCTATCCATTTAGTCGGCGACAAAGTTGATCACCCAAAACCTATACAATTAGTCTGACCAATGGTTAGGCAAATAAAGCGGATCATAATTTGTTTTTGATATTTTGCTTTTGTGACTAGTGGGTCGATAGAACCCAACTAAGGCATCTTGTCATCATGCATACGTGTCTGTAACTCAGCTCTTTTTCATATTCTTACGCCAACAACCGAGACCATTTTCGAGCGATGTTCGCAGGACTTCGTATTTCGGAAAGTCATACTTTATGCTATTAATGTCTGCTGTGTTATTAGAGATTATCCTAAAATACTATATATTGCAGTTAGCGATCTACAATTCCACTAGGCACATGCAGTCTTAAACTGCGTATTATTCTTTTTGCATTGAAGCTGCTTAGATTGAGCGAGCAAAAAAAACAATAAATAACATTCAATATGCTAATAATGGAATATCATATTTCACATTTTTGTTTTCTTGAAGGATATTCATCTTGAGATTGAAGATTGCCACAAGATGACACCCGAGCAAATACTTGATAAAGTACCTCAGTTGATAAACTGTGCAAGAGACTTGGCAAGGTACTACTCTTATAATAGTAGACTACATAATATTTTCGTGTGTAGTATGTACAAAGTCATATTATGCTTATTGTATAGAAAAATAGCAGATATAGCGATGATCGGAATACAAAATTGTCTCCTTCGCAGACGCGTTTAGTGTCCTCTTGTGGGGAGGGGGGGGGGGGGGCACAGGAAACCCGACACTAACAGCGGCTGCGAGGAGACTAAATACAAAAGCACGGCTACAAGAAATTATTGTGGACGAAAGTTTTTTAAGTCTTTAACTGAGAAGATCATAAACAAAGCATACCAAAGACTTTGTTGTTGAATATATTTCTGCGTATTTCTCTATGTTAGAAATGCATAATTTCTTTCAGGTGAGCTATCGTCACTATACATTTTCTTTACAGTTTGTTTTGTTTCAAGATATAAACATTGTAACTGATACAAAATAAATTGTAAATAGTTCCATTTTTATTAAAGTAGCTTTGCTTGTAATTTGGATAATGAAAACAAACGTAAGAAAGTTTGAATCAATGATGCCACAATATAAGTTCTGTTTCTGAATATTTATATTTGTGTAATTTTTGATAATGACGCTGGACGGCGTCGAAACGTCGAAAGGAATAAAAACCGATCATGGATTCAAACTTTCTTATGTTAGTTTTGGCCCGCAGCCCGCAAATTTTGGCCCGCTGCCCGCAAATTGTGACCCGCAGCCCGCTAATCTTGCACGCAAACCGCAAATAGCAGGACCCGTTAATTTTCATTATCCAAATTTCCATTTATGCCCTGAAGATGCGCGAGTAACGCGAAAGGTTGGATTTTTTTTAAATTAAAACGTGGAAGAAACAACATTGATAATATAACTATGCCCACGTACCAACCAATTTTAGACGAATTTTCAAAATTGTTTTAAGAAATGTTTTGATTCAGTCTACAATATATTCGATACAAGCCATATAATTTGACTTAATGGCAATTCAAAGATGTTTTAGGCTACTGTTTTTTAGAAAAATAAGCTCAAGACTTTATAGATGAATCTTCGTATAAACTAAAAACGTTTTTTTTTCTCTATAGGGTATTGACAGACGCTGATGAAAGTAAGTAGTTAAACACTCAGTAGTACTTTGACTAACAACCAACGTTTTCAATAGGTGCTTTAGGGTGTTGATTTTGACTTTCGAAATGTACAATTATCAAACGATAGGTCATTTCATTTAAATTTTTCAAGGCCTCACCTGGCAGGATTGGAGTGCAACAGTTGAGGCTATTTAATGGTTTTAAGAACTACGAAATATAGTGTTTGTTCTAAGGTATAAACAATTTGACTTATAATGGGGGGAGGGGAGGAGAACTTTTTCAATAAAAATTCTTGCAGGCCCCTGAACAAGGAAAAAACATCCTGAAAGACCAAAGTATGTGCATGTTTGTGAAGAAAAAACCATATATATATATTAGTATAATCTTGTTCTCACTTGACTGGTTAAATATACATTGTTAAAGTCGTGATTTATACTTAAATTATAGGACAGGCTTCACATAAAGATAGTAGCACTTTGATTCAAAGCACTAATTCGATTTATCAAACGAAAAAAGTCAGTGCAGAGATCCCCAAACATTTGCGTTATTATAAAGGGAATAATTTTGTCTTGCGGCTTCCTCGGAGGAAAAAAAATATTGCACAAGAAAATCTTTTCTCCCTCAAAAATCATATTGTCCAACCCTAACTAGAATGCTCTTTTAAAGGGCCTACGAAGACTGTGATCTTACATCGTGTGGTAATATAGAAAGCAAGTGATCAGAAAACACGAATAGTAATTGAATTTACGACAAAGTGTCATCAATTATAATCAATATATTTCGTAGTCCCACCCGAGATTCGTGCCCGTGGAATCCAAGCACAAGCTGTTTACGAACAGGCCTTGAAAAAAGGAAAAATCAAGAACCCTCGCGTAACTGTTGTATTGGTTGGTCAAGCTCGTTCTGGAAAAACAAGCTTATTGAGATCTCTTCATGGTAAGTAATCAACCGAGTAAGCAAGTGAGTAAATAAGTAGTAAGGTGTACCACATGATTGCCCAGAACGTATATATATAGAATATACATTTTCACATGGTCTCGTGACTGATGACGTCATTGGACATTTGGTTGACAGAAACGTCTGCATAGTTGAGTTTAGGAAGTTGACCTAGTTTGACTGATATTGTCTTTATCAATGAAAACTGGAAATCTGTTAGAAATCCTTTCCACAGTGTTTGTCAACTTTTTCACTTGAAAATCCCCCAGGAAAGCTTTTCTTTGCAAAAATGGCTGTTTTTCTTTCACAGTAACTTCGATTCTTTGATTTGATTGGTTAAAAAAAGACAGGAAATTGACAGATTTCTTATCTGATTGGCTGATTAGTTATTTAAAGGATAGCTTCCAAAGGATGCGATTTATAGCCTATAAGGATGCAATTTGGTCATAAATCACACTCATATGAATTGTAGAATTTTGTAGTGATTGCAAAATGGATATTCAATTGTACACCCTCAGCACCAGTTCAACATCAATAGTAAAACAAAGACATAATATAAGAATTAGGTAAACCTAATAGCGATTTAATGAAATTATTTATTTATTCATTCATTCATGCACTACCAATATAATGTTTTCAAAAATAACTATAGATAAAAAACAACAACAAATAAGCGAATTAATGAAGGAATTAATAAATTCATTTAAATAATCATAAATAGAAAATAACAGCAAAAAAAAAATGAGAAGTGGGAGATTTTTTTTTTTTTTGCCATGTTATTTCCTTTTCATGATTAAATAATCAAATAATCCATTCATGTAGAATTATTCATTTTTTTTTGTGCATGCGACAACATTTTATTATACGCAAGAAATAGCCACGAAAATGCAAACAAATATCCGACCGTATTTTGTTAGTAACAGTCAACTGGCTTCCTTTATGCATGGTAAAAATCGCACTTGTCAATTAAAATGGATAACATCCAATGAGACGTTAGAAAAGCACTAACATGGCTTCTTTGAGTTGTCAACAAATCACCGCGCGCTTCTCGCTTTACGCTCTTTTAGATTAAAAAATATGTAAAAATCGACAAAAACTTCACTTTTCTGATGAAATGTGTGATGAATAACTCATTGGTGATCTAGCTATCTAATACGGCTGTGCATTTTTATTTATCAAATGTGAATACTAGTAGCTGGTCCGTATGAACTTTTATTTCAATATGAACTTTTGAAATTTCAACTTGCAGATGAGTACAATGACGAATACAAGCGTTTTATTGCAATTCAATAACAAATCAAAGAATTTCAAGAATCAAATTAACAACAGCAACAACAACAACACACATAAAGATCTCAGCGACGGAGAAATATCTCACAAAAAGAAGTAAATAGCTTGCAGGAATTATATGCTTATATGTGGATGTTAAAACATAAATTAATTAAAGTAAGATCATGTAAACATACCGAAGTGAAATTATCTTCGTGAGTCGTGTTCGTCTTGCTATTCACCTCTTTTTAATTGCTGCAAATGCACGTTTGTTTTGTTTTATTTGTTTTTATGAACTTTTTGTCGTCGTCGTATTTACTTTTAAAAGTAGATTAGTCGATAAGTAATGATTGAAAAATGCCACAAAGAATCCACGAACTCGAAGAATATGGTCTTTTTACCATCTTGCATAATAATGCAAACTTGTCAAATAAACTCTTCCAGAAAAGAAAATAGAACTTGTAAAATCTCCATCTTTGTATTTTAACAGCGCTCTACATGACTTCAAATTATCGTTACGAGACTGTTACCCACTTTGTCAGTGAAAATATTTTGAGGCTTTTCTTTGTGGAATAGTAAGTTCTTTGTCTTTTTTCAGTTCTGTGTCTTTGTTTCCCTTTCTCAGTCAAAACTCTTTTAGCAGCAGCTTAGCTTAACCATTTTCTTCGTTACTAATAGTAGAAATAAGATTTTTAGAAAGTTTTCAGTAAATAAAAACTGAAAAAAAGATATTTTGATTTGTTTTTTTTTTGTGTGTTCACTAAAAAAAACTGGTCAGCGACTTTGCGCTGCAGTACACGGACGGACGCCGGACGTTGTACGGATTTTGGAATTCCGGGCTTCCTGTGGTCGATCTGAAATGAGTTCGATGGTTTACCATATTTTCTTAATTATGGTGCTCCGCTTGCGCGGGCCTTTGGCCCGCGCGGAGCTCCGCTATAATGTCCCTCTATTAACTATGGCCATATTTATGAGCCAGCACAACGTAATAAGTTAAAATGAATGAACTTCAAAAAGCAGATCTTTGCTCAAGATCATTCAACACCATTTTACTTATTTTGCTGGGCAATGAACTGCCATTATCTAAATCCCATTCATGAATTTCTTTTTCTGATGAAAACATTACTAAAAACGTTTATAGTTTGACTCATGAGATCGTAATTTTAACCCTACAACATTTTGAAATTTCAAATGCTTCATTTGCAGGAGAGAAATTCAACCCACTTGAGGACAGTACAGTAGGGGTAAAACTTGAACGTTCTTTATCGTCGTTATCTAAAATAAAAATAGATGAGTGGCAAACAGACCAAAGCAACAAGAATGAGTTTTTTGATCAATGTGTATCAATGGAACTAGCAAAACACTTGTCATTAAGACCCCAACGTAACATGCAAGAAAGTGTAACTGACTACCTTGGGAGCGCTGATGATTATGGAGATGATGATGCTATCACCCATGAGAATACTTCTGGAAACGTAGATAACACCAATCAACATAGTGATAATACTAACCTTCTGGCAGTGGACCAATCGCCTGAACATCTGGAAGAAAACGTTACAATAGCAGAAAAAATGGAGATCGCCCAAGCAAATGATATAATCAAGGTGGCAAAAGATCTTCCCAGTGAAGTTGTTACCTATACGGCAAGTTTTTTGGAAAACACTAACTATAAGAACCAAATAGAGAATAATTTATTTTTTGACACAATGGATTTTGCTGGGCAGCCGGTTTACAGTGCCACGCATCCGGTGTTTCTTCCTCCGAGAGCAACATATCTCTTGGTGCATAGTTTGGAAAACGCCTTACATGAGCAGTCAATTCCCATAGTTAGATCTGGAGCAGCAGAGAGAAAAATTGATGAGCATTGCCCACTGACAAACCTGGATCATCTGAAGTTCTGGTTATCTTTGATTGCTGCTAATTCCACACAAGAAGGATGTTCTCCAGTATTTCTTGTCAGCACAAAGGCTGATAAAGTCTCGAAAGATAATGCCTTAAAAACATCAAGGAAGACTCTCGCATTGCTCAAGGAGAAAGACTTCCTACCAGGCCAGCACCTTGAACTTGGAATATACACAGTAGACAACACAGTCTCTGGAGCAGCAAGCCCAGAAGATCCCGGCGTATCAAAGCTTAAAGCAGACTTACGTAAGAAAGTCAACGATCTTCCACAATGCAAAGAGGATATTCCTATTCGATGGTTACGTTTTGAAAAAGAACTTAAGCATCTTCGAAACAAAGGGAAAAAGATAATGTCACCAAAAGAGGTCGAAACTACAGCTACGCAGTGTGAAGTCTCAACTGACGAACTCGAGACATTGTTAAACTACATGCATGACCTGAAAATGATAATACGCTTTCCTGACACTAACACCATCATCATCGATACACAGTGGCTGCTTGACATGTTTGCAAGAGTAATTACTGTTCAACCGATTGAATGCCACAGAGGATATGAAGACGAATGGCGAAGACTGGAGCATGAAGGAGTAGTGGATATCCAGTTTCTTAAACACTTATGGAAGGACTTGTTAAACGATGACACATCAGTTGAATCATTAATCAACATCATGGAGAAGTTCGCCCTTGTGTGCAAGCAGCAGGATGGATCGCTTCTTGTGCCGGCCATGCTTCTTAATAGTAATACTGCTGAATCATGGGATGATATCATGAAAGAAGGTCGTTTACCCTCTCCATTGGTGATAAGATTTGATAGTTCACATCTTCCATTTGGCTTGTTTCCACGACTAGTAATTGCAGTTGACAAGATGTGTCACAGCCAATGGAAGGGGTTAGAAACACCGAACCTTTCTCAGAATTGTGCAAGGTAATGTACTTAATGTACAAAACATTGGTCTCAGTAAGACTCAATGTTTTTGAAAAAAATGAAGATGCTTCAATGAAATCAAACGTAATTGTTAATTTCAGGATCATAAATAGTGTGAGTTTTGGGTGCACAAATGAAGTCGCTAAGTATTGAAAAGCGCAAGAGCTGTACTAATACGAGACAGAGTACAGCGCTTGCTTTTTGTGAGTGCTTGAGCAACCTCCCTCGATGAACACACCCTACTTATGATACAGTTGTTTGGTAACATTTTTTTTTCATTTTGCGTACGCTCAAAAATCGTAAGAGAGCGATTGTTATCTAATGTTTATGGTTGAAAAACAAATGACGACAGCTCGCACCATCTTGAGGTGGTTCATAGAAAGAACCAGAACTTAACTATGTTATAATATTTCATATCACACACTATCGCTAGGCCAAATAAACGACTAATAAGAATCTATTTGTATTCTGTAATGTTTTGGTTCTAATGTTTGCAGGTTTTACATTGACATTGATGGTGTTAAGATAAGCTTAGTGTTTATGTCGGATACAAGCTCAATAGCAGTAGTGCTCATCCTTAAAGACCAGAATCATTCTCATCTCTGCCAAATCATATTGAAACTTCTTCGCGAGACCTTGGATGACATGCTTCAATCCTTTCCATGGATGAAAGCTTTGAGATATGATTTCTGTATCCGCTGCCCCATCTGTGTTTGCTCCAGCTCTTGTAAAGAGCATAACAAAATTGACTGTCACCGGGATTCGTGTGTTCACCTAATCCCAGAAAGAGAACTATTAAATCCAGAACCTCGATGCCAAAGGAGATTTACTAAAATCAACAATGAGATTCCGATTGATACCTACTCACACTGGTTTCCAAGATCGAGTCTCCAGGTAAGCAGCAGATAACAACAGGAGTCACTAAGTGCAGCTAACGAATATTTTAATATGGATGCTTCCGATCATTGCTACCACTTTAAAAAGTGCAAGGAGCAATGATTGGGAGCATCCAACGAAAACACTATTATCCATTTCCTGCAGAGTCTCAGCTAATAAAGAATTGCCATTCATTCTTAAAAAGATTACATTAAGTAACATTGAAAAACCGAATAGATAATTGTTATCAAATATTCAAATAAAACTACGAGTAATTAAAAGAACTAAAGCTTTTAATATTTTGATTTTGTTCATCAGAATGAATACAACGAGTAAAATTACTGAAATGGAAAGTAAAAACAGACTCATATTATTAGAGGCTTTTTGGTCTGTGTTTAATGACGCGAACGTACAATAGACAGGGTTTCAAATAACAGGATAATATTATCTCAAATCTATTTTCACATCAGTATAATTTCATTAATTTTTGCTCGCTGTATTTATTTGATGACTATACAATGGAAAGTTAAAATAATTAAAACTTAAAGTCAAATTCGTTGTATCGCGATTCACCGTTTCAAAATTTGTTTTCAAAATTTGTCTTTTCTTGACAGCCAATCACTTTGATGGGGTGGAGCACATTCTGTCATTGGGTTATTTAAAAAAATCCAGGTGCAGAAGTCCAAAGTCAAAATCAAACAAAGGTTAATTCTGAAAGGTCAGGTCGCCATACAACGAATTGAGTTGTGAGATCTACAAAATGATCTGTTGTTTTATCTAAATATTTGATAAGAATGAATCTATTTGGTTGACCAAAGGGACCCCTAATCCATCATTCAATAACATCAAAACTAATCAATTAGTAAATATTTTAGATTGAGTAAGATATTCTTTTTTTTTATTTGGTTGCCTGTTTCAAGCGCGCACTAATATAGGACTTCCTGTAAAATGGTTGTCGTGGTGAGATATCCTCAAATTTTAATCACAATCAAGGTTTTACCGAGTGTGGACCGGGGCGAGTTTAACGAAATTCGCAAAATTTCGCTTGAAAATTTTAGAGATGTTTGGATTTTGGCGTTTGAGTGTTTCACAGACATAGCTTTGTATTCATTGATAAATAGAAATGCAAAACTTTAAAATTCTAGCGGAGAACAAGAGTTCAGAGCAAAACTAGGGAATTACCTTAATACGCTATGTCAATAGTCAAAGGATTACATTGTTTTCGTATTGACTGATGTTTTTTGGCGTTGATCATGCAATTGACAAATGTTACAGGTTCTGTTCAGTGGTGATTTATATTTTCAACGTTTGTACGTTGCTATCGCATGCATCCATGAGTGATTTCTTGTATCATTGGTTAATTACATTCAATATTTCTTCATAGGAATACGTTTTCTGTATACCTGAGACGGGCTGAATATTTTTTTTTCTATTCTTGTAGGAGGCAAAAAAAGAAGTTACTACTGGCGTTGTAGCAGCGCCTTGTATGTTTTCAAGCAATGACGAAGGTTGGTTTTAAAACCAATTTGTTTAGTTGACTATCGATCGTTTCTGAAATCGGGGCTCCTTTTACTCAACTCCAAGTACGAAACGTAAGAAACAAAAATGCAGTCTAAGACTGCATGTGACTAGTGGAATTGTAGAGCGTTAACTGCAACACACAGTGTTTTTAGGATGATGAAAAAACCAAATAACATAGCAGACATTTATAGCATAACAATTAAAGCATTTTTGAGGACAATAACCACAAAACAAATAATTCGAGATAGGTGTTAGGAGAATATGAATCAATCGTGAATGACTAAAAGCATTAAATGAAATGTCAACACAAAAGAAAACAATGAGATGATTTTGATTTTAAATTTCTTGAATTTTTTATAGAAAGAAATATAGTAATCTATTTAAAATGCACATGGTCTAAAATATATAAGGATATTATGTACATCCCGTGGACATGATAGCATCCGCAAACAACATCCAAGAAAAAAGAGCTATCTAATAGCATGAGTCATTACTTGGTCATCCTCAACTTACTGGCACATCTATTTACGTACACTTTTTTTAGATGTTCTGTGCAAAGAACTCATGCCACTTTTGGAAAACATGTCTATTTCCACGAAACAGGAGGCAACTGAGAAAGCAAAGAAAATTGCTGCTCGATTGGGACTTGACAAAATCAGTGTTCAAGATCCTCCAGACGAAATTCGCCAAAAGTCTCGGGTATGTTACAAGTTGTTGATCGCTAAAGGAGAGAGCAGCTGTATAGAGGCGTTGAAGAACGAGTTTCCACCTGGGATGACAGGTTAGTTAAGGGTTTATAATGTGATGCATCAGATTTTGTCGATTGTTTTCATTTTTCAATGACAGTAGTATAGTGTGGGATGGAATTAGCCCCACCCCACCCTATGAATATTGATGAACCATCCAAAATCCTTTTTTGTGACGAATTACCCCCGTGAGGTGGTGAGGTGCTACGGTGGAATGACTAGCATATGCGGAGGGGGACGTCATCATGAGGTGGTATCACATAACATGCCGAAGGACCTTATTTGCATACCGTGCGGTTGCCTCCCCGGTAACTCCCCCCTCCCCGGAACTCCCCGGAACTCCCCACCTCCCCTGGGGCTAATTCCATTCCTACTATACTACTAATGACAGAACTTATAGAAAAATTCATTAACAACTTTTGAAGATCCGGTACTACCTTAAAACGAAATTTCTTTTGATTACTGATCTTCGCCAAAGGAAGGCTGAGTTGCAAATAATTTGGGCGATTGCATTGCCTTAGCAATTGTGATAGAATGTATAGTTACTGATGTATTTTTTCAATGAGGGTTGTTGTATTGGAGGTGGAGACGTTCAATTTAACGCCCTTTTACAAATTCATGTTTAAAGACTAGAAATTGAAATACATTCTTTTCGATTATTTAAAAGAAAATGGAGTGTAATTATATAGCCAGACAAGGGATCCTAACATCACACATTAATGCATTAAGAGAGGAAAGGAAAATAACAACTAAACAAAACAACACAATGCTAACAGACAAAACTCAAGAAAAGAAAAAAAGACAGTCACAAGCAACTGGAAGATATTTAAGAATACTAAATGATAGGAAAAAACGAATATATGATGTCTAACAATATTTGATGTGTCTGTTAGGCCCTCTAAGATTTAAACATGACCTTCGTGTAAAAGACATGCCACACAAAAGAAAAGTAAAGTTATCTCAAGAATTAGGTAGGAGAAGTTGATCAGCCGCTACTGCTACTACTATTCTGCATCGATGACAATTTGGTCACATGACCTCGTTAACGTTGACGAGTTAAAGAGAAAAAAATATATTGTCAAGTATTTTCACACAGAGAAAAACGTTTGTTTGAAGAATTTAAAAGTCAATCTTTCTACATCCATCCACATGATTGACAACATCAACCGGCAGTCTTTGTTAAGACTCAGAGACACAAATGCAAACAAACCACAGTAGGCGTTTTTCTCACACCCATTCACAACAAATGAACAGTTTTTATCAAGGCCTCGCTTTTTTGAAACCCAGATCCGATTATCACAGCATATCCACATTTGGACACAGCCAGACAATCGCAACGAACCAAGAAAACAGCTGAAGACTTCACACACATAAATGACCAGAAGTTTGCAACTCAGACCCAACTCATCAATATATTCATTTCTATTTTAGTATGTACAGATGAATGGTTGATATTTGCTCAAGATGAAGTAGGGCTATCTCAAATTCAAATCAACTTCTTAGATAAAAGAGAAAAAAACCCTGTGCTTGAGATCTTGAACGAGCATTGTGGGGACTGGACAGTAGAGCGACTTTATAATGCTCTTGCAGACAGCGGAGCAGGGGCCATTGCAGATGAACACCTTTGAATACAAAGTAGAATGTAGATATTAAGAATGATCTCTACAGCCCACTGGCACATTTGCAGTGTGAACTGCAGTGGGTAATGTATATTATAATTCTCGGAGCATTCCAATGGAATATCAGCCTGCAAAACTGATATAATGAGGCTTCAATCATTGATAGGTAGAGAGATATATATGTATTTTTTACAAACATGTATAATGTGTATAATGTAGTATATTATAGTAAAAAATTCATTTATAATTCATGACCATTTTGTCCAATCCGATGCTCCTCTCTGGTCACCAGGAAATCACTCTTTTCCACATAAAGTACGCTTGAAACTATAAAGCCCGGGGAGGGTTTTGAATGTGGCCCAGTGGAATAATGGGGTATAATAGAAAAACAATGGAATACAAATGAACATGAAGCATTATATAATTGCACATGTGGCATTATCTATGAATATTAATGTATAATGTTACGTGTGATGTTATATAGTGCTTCAAGTTTGAAGATAATAAGAAGTACGAAGTAGGAATAAAATAAAAAAAACATTAATCAGAACATTTATTTTGTGATAGCTTACAAACCGAAAGTACAATTATTGAATACTTAGCCCGATATTTCAAATGTCAGCTTCAAAAGAACGCTGCTCTTTCGCAGGATCTGTGTTGACTCGACTTATTTTCCATTCGAAAAAAAAAATAAACGACAACTTTGTAGACGAACGTGTACTTTGGGATGCACTGTTCCAATGCGTTTTATCTCTTCTTCTTTAGACTTTGGTGACCTAAACGCTCGTGCAAGCCGGTGAAGTATCAAAACACCACATTCGACTGAATAAGATACTGACAAAGTTTTGCATATTCAAATTTGCCTTTTGTTATTGTTGTCCAATTCCCAAATGCAAACAACCTTCAATTCCATTTCGTTTTGTTTAGTTTCATTGATATTGGACAAAATAGTCATGAATTAATATAAAAATTAGGTAAACCTAATAGCGGAGCTCCGATTTAATGAAATGAACTATTCATTCAACCATTCAACCATTTATTCATTCATTTATTCATTCAGTACCAAAATTGTTGATCAATAAATTATCAATGAAAGATGACTATAATAAAAAAAAGCAAACAAATAAATGAATTACTGATTTAATAAATCCATTTCAATAATCATCAACAGAAATTAACACAGTAAAAAAATGAGAAGTAATAATTTACTCATTTTTTTGCTGTTTTTCTTTCCATGATCAAATAATCAAATAATCCATTCAAATATTCAAATCTTTATGGATGCGACAACATTTAATTATACGCAAGAAATATGCACAAAAATGCGAAAAATACCCGACCGTATTTTATTAGTAACAGTGAACTAGCTTCATTTATGTTGTTGTGCATGGTAAAAATCGCACTTGTCAATAAAACATTTATTGCCCAATGAGAAGTTAGAAAAGCACTAAGATGGCTTCTTTATGGTGGCCCACAACTGTCACATCAAAATAAAAAAGATCACATCAAATACAAATTGCTCACATCAAAATAAAATAGCTCACATCAAATTCAATTAGCTCACATCAAATTAAAATAGCTCACATCAAATTCAAATACCTCACATCAAATTCAAATAGCTCACATCAAATTCAAATACCTAACACCAAATTCAAATATCCCACATCAAATTCAAATAGCTCACATCAAATTCAAATATCCCACATCAAATTCAAATAGCTCACATCAAATTAAAATTCGAGATTAAAAAAATGCCGGTCAGCAGTCTTACTCAATTCTTCGGTAGGTCCGTTATACATGATACACTATAGTGGATCCATATACTAAACATTTTTAGTACATTATCTTTTGATATATAGTGTGTATAGTGTATAACGTCCCCGACTTCTCTGTCATGAGGCATTTGCATCTATCATTAGCTATAACTTGGCGTCCCTGGTCATCCTTAGGTACCCTTTGCAATCCTTATCTATCCTTGGCTGTCCTTAGATATCCTTGACAATCCTTAGGTACCCTTGTCTGTCATTAGATATCATTGTCTATCCCTAGACATCCTGGCACATCATTACATGCCATTGGCTTTCCTTAGACATCCTTGGCTAAGGAAAGCTGTAGGTCTCCTTGGCTATTATTAAGTATCCTTGACTATCATTAGGTATCCTTGGCTATCATTAGGTATCCTTGGCTATCATTAGGTATCCTTGGCTACCCTTAGGTTTGCTTGGCTATCTTTAGGCTTCCTTAGAAAAATAACAACAGAAGATCGTGTTTTTCATCCGTATTATTATTTACAACTAAGCTGGAAATAAAGATTTAGCAAAATTTTACTACTAATGGCTATGTTACAGTATTTGAAAGGAAAGAAGGTGACATTTCAAATTGCGGGAAAATCTGTTCAGACGTTTTGACCAGCAGAATATATACCATTGCGCCATACATTTCTCTCTATTTGTGTTTTGGTTCTTTTCCATTTCTTTGTATTTGCGTTTTAATTCTTTTACCTTTCTCTGTATTTGTGGTTTGGTTCTCTTACTATATATATTTAGCTGGTCATATTTCAGCCATTATTGAATCGATTTTCATGAGACTTCAAAATTGTGCTCTTTCAAGACATTCTTGCAGCTTGACGGCTAAATTAAGATACAGAGCACACGGAGAATACTTTTATGTGTACCCAAGCAAACCTAAGGGTAGCCAAGGATACCTAATGATAGCCAAGGATACCTAATGAGAGTCAAGGATACTTAATAATAGCCAAGGAGACCTACAGCTTTCCTTAGCCAAGGATGTCTAAGGAAAGCCAATGGCATGTAATGATGTGCCAGGATGTTTAGGGATAGACAATGATATCTAATGACAGGCAAGGATATCTAAGGACAGCCAAGGATAGATAAGGACTGCAAAGGGTACCTAAGGATGACCAGGGACGCCAAGTTATAGCTAATGATAGATGCAAATGCCTCATGACAGAGAAGTCGGGGACGTTATACACTATACACACTATATATCAAAAGATAATGTACTAAAAATGTTTAATATATGGATCCACTATAGTGTATCATGTATAACGGACCTACCGAAGAATTGAGTAAGACTGCTGACCGTCATTTTTTTAATCTCGAATTTTAATTTGATGTGAGCTATTTGAATTTGATGTGGGATATTTGAATTTGATGTGAGCTATTTGAATTTGATGTGGGATATTTGAATTTGATGTTAGGTATTTGAATTTGATGTGGGATATTTGAATTTGATGTGAGCTATTTGAATTTGATGTGAGCTATTTTGATTTGATGTGAACTATTTGAATTTGATGTGGGATATTTTAATTTGATGTGCCGGCTATTTGAATTTGATGTGAGCTATTTGAATTTGATGTGAGCTATTTTATTTTGATGTGAGCAATTTTCATTTGATGTGATCTTTTTTATTTTGATGTGACAGTTGTGGGCCACCGTACTTCTTTGAGTTGTAAACAAGTCCCCGCGCAATTCGCTCGCTTTATTACGCATTTCTATGTTTGAAAAATGTTTAAAAAAATCGACGAAAACTTCAATGTGAAATGTGTAATAATTAACTTATTGGTAATCTAGCTATCTAATTCTACTGTGCATTTTTAATTATCAAATGTAAATACTGCGCAACTCGTTAAAAAAAATATCTGAGTACACTGACGAATACAAACGTTTTATTGCAATCCAGTAACAATTCTAAGAATTACAAACCTCAAATTAAAAACAGCAACAAAAACACATAAAGATCTCAGCGATGGAGAAATATTTTACAAACAGAAGTAAATAGTTTGCAGGAATTATTGCAAACTGCTTATATGTAGTTGGTAAAAAAGAAATTAATTTATAAAGTAAGATCGGCAAAAAATGTAAACATACCGGCGCCACGTTTCTTGTCCTATTCTGTCTCTTTTCCACTGAAATTTTCGTCCTCCATTCTGATTACAATAAGCTTGTTCATGGTTTCAGAATTTGGAGTGAAAAAAAAAACATTTTCATCGCCTCTAAAAACTTTACACAGTTCAACAGAACGGCCGGCGTAGTATTGCTAGTTCGAGTTGCTCGATCACACATTGTGCAAATTTGCATTTCCATCCACTCCCTGAACTGGCAGTTCTACTTTGTTGACATACATCGTGTATGAAAAGTTTTTTTTCGTTGTGAATAGTTGATAAATCTGCACTGATCCTAAAGCTTTCCGTATTTATAGATTGCCCGTAAAAATTGATGAATGAACAGAGTGAAGTCATCTTCGTGATCGCGTGTTCATTTTGCTCTTCACCTCCTTTGAATAGCTGCAAATGCAAGTTTTTTCTATGGACTTTTGGTCGCCGTCGATTTTACTTTTAGAGTAGACTAGTCGATGAGTAATGATTGAAAAACGCCACGAAGAATCCACGATGCAAACTGGCCAAATAAACTCTTCCAGAACATATAACTTGTAAAATCTCCATCTTTGAATGACTTTTAATAAGCACCAAAGAAAATTTTAACAGGTCTACACGACTTCACATTAATTTTGACTAGTTAAAAACATCGGCACGGGACTTGTCATGGTAAATATTTTGAAGCTTTTCTTCGTTGAATCGTAGTTCTTTTTCTTTTTGCAAATTCGGCGTACGAGTCTTCTCAGTCAAAACTCTTTTAGCCGGCAGCTTAGCTTGACTATTTTGTTTTTTGTTGTCCATTTTAGAAATACATTTGTAGAAAGTTTCAGTCAGTAAACTGTAAAAATTGATTGTGAATTTTGATGTGTAGATAGTAAATTTTGTCAAAGTTTTGACGCCCACTAAAAATGGTCAGCGACCTCGCGCTTATGGGCACGGACGCCGGACGTATGTACGTATTACGGACGCGCGGGCTTCCTGTGTCGGTCGACAAAAACTCAGCTCGATGGTTTACCATATTTTCTTAATTATGGTGCTCCGCTTGCGCGGGCCTTCGGCCCGCGCAGAGCTCCGCTATTAATTCATTTTTTTTAAGTCATTCAATAAACTCGCAGCACGTGCTTTATCAGGTATAAAACACTGCTGCTCGTTTATTAAATTGTACTTACGAGTTTTCCGTCATCATACAAGATATGAAAAAAACAAAGCACGAGCATTACCTTGTCCTATTACACCTTTGGAAAACGTATTACACGGTAGAAAAAGCGGTTTGCTGAACTGGTTTTGCTGACGGTGTTCTCCTCCTTACACAGGAAAAAAAACGTGATTCCCAAAATGGGTTTATTTTGGGTTATGTTTGGGAAAATGCTAAAAAATCCAACATTGGGTTCAAAATTGGCATTACCAAAATAGGTTTATTTTGGGTTATTGTTGTGAAAATGCAACAAAAACAAAAAACATTCAGGGAATCGCAAATTTTTTACTGTGCTTATTTGCGTTTTATTCTAAATGTGAAAAATCAACTCTTTTATTTGCCAAATTTCAAGCCAGATTTTAAGTAAGGGGTAGAGAATGGAGACGAGTGTTCCATGGGATATAGAGTCCCGAGAATTTGATTTAAAAGACCACGAGGACGCGCTTGTCAGTTGACCATTCAAAGCTTGCGTTAAAAAGATATCTCTACCGTGCCCTGTTCACTAATAGTACACGCTAGTCAACAAATTAAAACGCGGGTAGTATCTCAAGTATATTCAAAGTCAGCAACACTAAAGATATAATTCATGGACGTTCTGTCATTTTGTAAACAACGTTCGCCAGATAGAAATATTTTATACCAAAGTCCGTTGCAGTTTAACAGAGTATACGTACTGCTATACGTATCAAGTTGATAATAAATGTACTCTTAAATAACCATGTCCATTTCTTCGCAACTCTGTTTCGTTATGTTCTATGTGTTTAGTTCATGGTATTAGATTCTTTGCTGAATGCGCTTAAATAGGCTGGTATTACTAGCTCATTGCGGGTATTAGGCGACAAATCAAGGCCAAGGATGTAAAGGGGAGGGGTTGGGTACTGCGCAATCAAAACAACTGGTATGATGGTGGTCGGAAAGAATATAATCGAAGACATGGGACGTTTCGATCCTATTAGATATATGTAAACCAACATGTATTCCCATTGGTTTTGTCAAAGGTACTATATATTTCTATAGACCAGTTCATAGTCAACAAACTGCTATCAATGTCCATGCGATTTTATTCCGAATTTGTTTTGCCTTCTTTTGTATTTCAAAATGCAAAAAAGTAAGTAATTCGGAATAAAATCGCATGGGCACTGAAAGTGATTTGTTAACTATGAATTGGCTTATGCGCTGCTTGAAAGATATTTAATACTGCAATTTTCTGTTTTCTGCTTGAAATGTCTGGAAAACGACTTCCGTTGAGTCTCTAACTCAACTTAACTCAAGATGATTGTTTGATATGTATTGCCATCCAAGAAATTAATCAAAGCATTTTCAAACATGACCAAATGAACAAACAAAATGGCAAAAAGCGTTACACTTCTAAGTTTTTAATAACAACATTTTTCTACGTGTACCAATTTTGCACTTATTGCGTTACGCCTACTTATCATTTTTGGCATGTTGTATTTCGCGGGCTGGACTCACACTGGACTGGACTGGACTGACAAAACGCGGACTGAAAAAAAAACGACAAAAATAGATATTACAATAACAAGATATATGAATCAGTGAATATATATATAGTTTAAAAGGGAAACATGGCAGAAAGGCCTAAATACTATAGGTTATGTATTCATCACAAGAATAATAATAATAATAATAATATTTAATACTTATAAAGCGCAAATTACATGTGAATATGATCAAATGCGTTGAAACGTAACGTGAAAGCCACTATTGGATAGAGTCGTTTTCGAATGAGTAGAAAATAGTATTGGTTCGTATCGTAGCAGTAGTTCCTAATAAGAAAACATTCGAATTTTCTGCCGTAACGTAGCGGTATCGGAACCAAGCCGTTTCCCACTTTCGCAATGTGTTATCAAAGAACTTCAATCATAAAGTCTGGTTTCCATATAATCGCTCACGATCGGTGTATAGAGAAAATCGTTTGTAAATGTTTGTATTTCATTTTTATTTAGTGATAAAATAAAATATAAAACAATTGCTATATATCATGTACAATTTTATGCTGACATACAGGAAAGATCGTAAATATACCTTCTTGCACAAGAACGAGTTTGTTTTACTTTTGCAACAAAAACCATAAATGTCACATCTTCTTGCTAATTGCATTTTGACATTACAAGTCGTTTCTTTTTTCTAGCTTCCAACTGATTATTTTGTTTATGCACATTTTTAGTAGATACAATGTTGGTCCGCATGTAACCATATGTAACACTTTTATAAAGGCAACTCATATTGATTTATTCCTTTGGCTCGCGGTACATTTAGTACGTTTTAGAGCTAATTTGGATATTTCGTTTTCTTTTTGCTAGAGATCATTTTCTAGTTGGTTATGATGCAATATAAACTAAACTTCATTGACATACTCATGTGTTTCAACGCTGCATTTTATTTTATACCTGTTTATTTCCAATCTCATTAACATGAATGTCACAATTATTTCATATTAACTAAGACATTCTAGAAGGCGTAACCTAATTAGAATACAATCTACAAGGAAGCGTTTGGACATAGAAAGGCCAATTATGTCAACGGATAAGCGGTTTTAGAATACATGCAGTTTAAAAGTTTGTCAGTCCGCTTTTTGGCAGTCCGCGTTTTATCCGTCCAGTCCATTGTGAGTCCAGTCCACGAAATACAACATGCCATCATTTTTGATGTTTTATCTTCCGAGAAGACCACTTCGAGGTCAAAGGATTTCTTCGTTTGTCTTAGCGCCTATAAACGAGAATAATATGAGAGGGAAAAAGCTCACCTTGATTTGAATCAAAAGACGTAGCAGGTAAGTAAAACATCAACCTAATTGTAAAATTTAGTATTCAAAACAATTTCTGCTATTTTCCCTCGCGAAAAGCGCCTATATTAGCTCGGGAAGGAATACAACGGTCGTCTGTTTGTTTGCAGTTCATGTCTCTAAGCAACAAGAAAAAGTGTAATTCAGTGCAAATTTCTCATTCTATCCATTTATCTATTGAAAATAAAAGTCCAAAGGCCGTAAAACGTGTTAGTAAGTTAGTTATCTGAGCTAGAAACTGCCCGGAAATGCCTCATGATCTCGCTATTTTCACTTTACACATGTTTTTCAACTTTTTTTTACAGGCATCCTTTGAATGCATCCATCAGAAATCTATGTATTTGCTTTTTAGTTGACTTTTTTAGAATCGATTTAGAGGGGTTGAAAGCAGTAGAAATGTGTACCAATACACACAATACGAAATACATTCGTGCCCGCAGTAATTACACAGTTGTAAAGTTATAGCTATAGTACTTGGGCTTTTGTTGTTATCTATTCACTCAATGTGATTTAAGGGTAGCTTGATCCTGATTTTTTTTAGTTTTAGCTAATGGAAATGCAATTTGTTTAGTAAGTGTTGAACATGGAACCTTAGCTGGTTTACGCGCAAGAAAGTTATTTAGTTGGCCGTTTTCTACCATAGCAGTTTGTATCAACAACAATCTTTGTCATTCCAGACAGTAAATCTTCTGAAACTTGAATTGGATTGATTCCGCCAGAGCTCTATTTGAGAAAAACTGGGTGCGAAATTGCTCATTTTTACCCACAAATAAAATGCATATCAAACTTTTGTGTTTGTCCGTGCGGGGTCCCTGTGGTTTTTGCAAGTTTGGCATTTTTCTGGACTTTCTTAGGATGCTCTATATTGTTATGGGGTTTCTCGGATCTCAGATAGTGAGAGTAACTTGGAGGGTTTTCCGCATAACTTCACCATGAATGACTAAATAAATAAACGGATGGATGTGATGAATGAATAAATGAATGATTAATTCATTGTCTTTAATGAGCCTTGTTATCGGAGGTCTGCTTTATAGGTTTACCTAATTTTTATAATTTCATCAGTAAATTGATTTCTATACTATACAATTAACACATTAAACGGTCAAAAATCAAGAAACACTTATTGAAAAAAATAAGAATTAATTTTATCAAAAAACTTTTTATATCATTGTAATCTCCATTTATTCAGCTTTAAGAAAATGTATACTTTTATAGTAGTAGCTATAATAGTTCGCGCGCCATAAGGCGTTTTGTGGACATCGATTTTTAGGGTCCCCTGATACCTTAAAAAGAACGAGAACTTAGCTATGTTATAATATTTCATATCACACACTATGGCTAGGCCAAATAAACGACTAATAAGCACCTATTTGTATTCTGTAATGTTTTGGTTCTATTGTTTGCAGGTTTTATATTGACATTGATGGTGTTAAGGAAATCTTAGTGCTTATGTCGGATACAAGTTCAATAGCAGTAGTGCTCATCCTTAAAGACCACAATCATTCTCATCTCTGCCAAATCATATTGAAACTTCTTCGCGAGACCTTGGATGACATGCTTCAATCCTTTCCATGGATGAAAGCTTTGAGATATGATTTCTGTATCCGCTGCCCAATGTGTTTTTGCTCCAGCTCTTGTAAAGAGCATAACAAAATTGACTGTCACCGGGATTCCTGTGTTCACCTAATCCCAGAAAGAGAACTATTGAATCCAGAACCTCGATGCCAAAGGTGATTTACCAAAATCAGCAATGAAATTCCGATTGATACCTACTCACACTGGTTTCCAAGATCGAGCCTCCAGGTAAGCAGCAGATATGAAAGTGGTAGCAATGATCGAACGCATGTAGCGAAAACACTATTATCCATTTCCTGCAGAGTCTCAGCATATAGAGAATTGTCATTCATTCTTTAAAAAGATTACATAAAGTAACATTGAAAAACCATAGTTAATTGTTATCAAATATTTAGATAAAACTATGAGTTATTAAAAGAACTAAAGCTTTTAATATTTTGGCTTTCCTTCATCAGAATAAATACAACGAGCAAAATTACTGAAATGAAAAGTAAAACAGACTCATATTATTAGAGGCTTTTTGGCTGGATACAGCGTGACTCGCAAAAATATCCAGCCATATTCCACATCCAACTGTCTAAAAATAAATATATTTCTTCATGCTGAATAAACGTCCGCTACTTTTCAAAGCTAAAAGGAATAGGTTTTCTGTATAGCTGAGTTGGGCTGTTCCATTTTTCCATTCTTGAAGGAAGGAAAAGAAGAATTTGCTACCAACGTTCCGGCAGCGTCCTGGATGTATTTAACCAAGGAAGAAGGTTGGTTTTAAAATCAATTTGTTCTATAATTGTTCAAGTGACGAACAACCATTTCTGAAATAGGCTACATTTCATAGACTTCATAAACTACAACTACCAGCATTCTTTTTTCATCCAATTTTCTTATTCAAATTATTTATCACTTTCATCGAAGATTATCGAAACAATAAGTACTAACTGTGACAACAAAAATAGACAAAGCATTCAGGTAGTTGTAGACCCAGAATATTAGGGCGAGGATGCTCGTCGAAATTTTTGAAAAAGTTCCCTAAAAGGTGACAAAACTCCATCCAGAAGGGCGTGGGAATATATGATTTTTACTCCTGGTGTCAACTCAAATACGAACAATTGGATATAATGGTCCTAAGATCAATATCTTGGGTTTTTTTTAATATCCGTAAATACCCTAAAAGGGAGCTTAAAAGGTACCAGTTATCCGTTTATTTAAAACCCCTATAGGTACGACGAGCATCCCCAACCCTCCTATGTATGGGAGTCCCCTCCAGGGGATTGTAGCTATTAACGTCATCAAGTTGTATCGACTTTTAGTATCTCCATGAGAACTATCTTAAACTATTTGGATTTATCTGGATTTTGAATGTTGAACATCATGTTTTGTTAACATGGACATTAAATATATTCATGGAGCAATAATACAATGATCCAGGAAGACGCGCAATTTAATGTAGATCTACCATTTAGCATAAGTCACTCTTTATTGAATAGTCCCTGCTCAGATAGATGGGAATTATCCTCAATTTACATATACGTTGTTAAATTCTTTAGATGACCTATGCAAAGAACTAATCCCATTGGTGAAAAATATGTCTATTTCCACGCAACATGCATGCAACAGAGAAGTCAAAGGAAATTGCTGCTCGATTGTGTCTTGACAAACACAGTATTCAAGCTCCTCCAGACGAAATTCGCCAAAAGTCTCGCTACAAGTTCTTGGTCGCTAAAGGAGAGAGCAGCTGTATAGAGGCGTTGAAAAACGAGTTACCATGTGGAATGACAGGTAGTTTCCTCAAAGTAACCTAAATCATCCCTATCCGTATCCCCTGAATAACCCCCGCACAGGCTATTAGATGGAACACAACAAAGACTTTATAGATGTGCCTCCCATTAAGGCAATCAGCCACAATGTTGTTAAAGAGGCGCTGTTTTACATTCAAATAATTGCACCGTGAAAGCATAAGATAATAGAGGAAATTCAATAGCTCGTATTGGGCTTACAAAGATCATGTCACTTTTTAGTTCTATTCATTGAACAAAACGATGACAGGACCTATTTTAGTAATAATTTCATATTGTATTTACTGCCTAACGATTATGCATATGAATCATCTAAATCGGTTCTTTGTTCCAAGAGATGAATTCAAAAGTCACGAAAAAAATAAAGCCAATACCAGACATTCCCCCTATTCTTAGTCAACATGGATTGATTTTAGTCGAGTCTCTCTTGACTTCATTCAATAAATTGTGTTTTGACAGTTTTTTGAGAAAACGACCAGTTTTATTGACTTTGTTGTTATTTTTTCTCATTCAAAATAAAATTTTTTACAAGACAATATTGATCATTTTTTGGAAAAGACAACCTTTTATGGAACAAAATTATTAGGTTGACAGCTTGGATGCCTTTGTATTGTAGGTCCACTTGAACCCGCTATCTTAGTAAAGGACATGGATTCCAGTAAAAGAGAAACTTTATCAAAAGTATTGACAGGTAAGATTCCTTTTTTCATAAAATACAATTGGATTTCAAGCGTAGTTCCGTTAGTAATAGCCTGCGCTGTTTTTTATCAATTCAGTGGTATACATCTTAAACGATAAGCTAGTTTATAGCTTTTAAAAGAAGGATTTTGAGTTCGCATATTGGTTTTTTTCGAATTGCTCACTTCCTTTTATTTCATTTTTTATTCTTTTAATTAAAACAAATGGACATGACGAATTCGTAATAAAAGCGCGTTCCTACTTTAAGCGATTCTTAAACTATCAACTATGAAGAACGTTACAAAGTTCAGGTGTTTGTTCAGATTTTGAGGCTACTGGGATGTTAATTCAAAATATCCGTCGATTTTGAGCTCACGAATAGTCCTGAAGCGTGATGACGTTTTATCCCTTTCTCTATACCATAATAGTTTGTAAAAACCTTTCATATTTAAATTTCTTATTCCCTCGAGAATACAGGAACAATTGTCATAAGTGGTAAACAAAAGAAATCTGACAGGCATTCTGTCTAGACACGGGGGTGAGACGTCATCACGCTTCAGGCTTATTGTTCAGCTATTTTAACACCATCTTGGATTTTGTTCCTGTCTGCCTAAGAGATTTGCCCAGGCTCAATTGGCCGTTTCAATGTCAACTCCCATGTCAATATTCAGTTTAGTAGCGGGCAGTAGACCTTCCCCACAATCGCTTGACTGGCCTCAAAAGACTCACGATGAGGCTTGAGTATATGAAATACAGAGAATATATGGATTTATACACTCCAACCTCAGTGTGATTTCGTGGCCAGTCAACCGAGTGCAGTGAAGATCTATTGTGTGAACGCATCTCATTTTGGGCGAAGAATCGACCACTGTACAAGCCCCTTCCACCTTTAAACTTTCATGAGTTTAACCATTAATATGGTATAAAAAATTAATAAAAACTTATTCTTAGAACATAAGGTACGTAAATTTTCTATAAAAAATCATTAATTTATGAATAATAATTAAGAAGCTTTTTAGATTAAATTTAAAAATCCAGCTTCTTTTACATCGTTCAGAAACATAACCAATGATAAACAACCGTTTATTTGTTGATTTCAGTGCGTGAAATGGAATGGAAGGCATTTGCTAAAGAGCAAGTGGGCCTATCTACAGAAGATATCGAATTTTTACATTACACAGAAAAGACCCCTGTGCTTGAGATCTTGAACAAGTATTGTAATGACTGGACTTTGGACCACCTTTACAATTCTCTTGTACATAGTGGATCAAGTGCTATCGCAGACCAATATCTCTAATTCAATACCATATCAATACAAATAATTAGCCCAGCATGCTAATAAGCTTAGCAAGCTGACTACGAACGTGATTGGTTAATGCTGCTAAAATTTGGAAATTCTCCTTAAGGTATCAGGGGACCCTAAAATCGATGTCCACAAAACGCCTTATGGCGCGCGAACTATTATAGTCCCTACTATAAAAGTATACATTTTCTTAAAGCTGAATAAATGGAGATTACAGTGGTATAAAAATTATTTTGATAAAATTTATTTGCTTTTTTTCAATAAGTCTTTTGTGATTCTCAACCGCCTCTTTCCCCTAAGTTCCTGGAACACGGGATTTCAATTGATTGTGTTGAAATTTTGCATCGATGTAGCATTAAATGTTTGCACAAAAACGGTGTCTCAGTTTTTTTTTGATATCTTGTCGCGTTTGTGAATTATTACCGATTAATGCCAAAAAATGCTAAAAATGATGCTTTTCAACTTTTTAACAGCGAATATTTTTGCAAAGAATACGTTAATCAAAAAAATTAGAAGACACCGTTTTTGAGATCGGACTTTCCTCTACACGATAATGACATTTGTTAGTTTATTCAAAAAAATCATGTATTCCTGGAACTCCACGAAAAGAGGCGGTCAAAAATCATAAAACACTCACTTAAAAATAATCAATGGATCACATCAAAATAATTTTTATACAATTATAATTCCATTTTTTTAGCTTTAAGAAAATGTATACTTATGTAGTAGTAACTATAATATTTAGCTCGCTATAAGGCGTTATGTGGACATAGGTTTCTAAGGTCCCCTGATACCTTAAAGTCAATTTACTGAGCAAATTGTATCACTGTCATTTCAAGTATATTGTATCAATTGTTTCAAGAAAAATGAATAGAGGAACATCAGTAATTTGTCCATAACACCACGTTATCATTGCTTGCCCCTGGACTTTAAGTTGCATTTCGCATTATTAAAACTTATGCATTGTAACTAAATTACCTAAAAAATATGCATTTCCTTTGTACAGTTTATTATCTTTATTAAAACAAAAGCTACACACAAAATTTTCAAAGCTTCCAGATATTAATTAATATAAATACTGAAATGAAAAAGTACAACTAAACAAATACGCAGCAATAAGGGACCGAGTGGGGTGGTGCATGTTGTTTTTTCCTTAACATGTTTTCGTTGGTTTTATGTGTTTAAATGCACAAAGATACGTGGACCCCGAAAAATGAGAACATAAAATAAGTTGACCTACCCCATACTCAGACGAACCGACGTCAAACTTGAAACTGTAGTCACGCGAAGCATTTTGTTTCTAACCTATAGGTCGTATAATATCATAATCATTACTAAGCATCTATGAATTCATAATAAAATTGTAGACTCCTCTGAAGCCTTCTCTTTCAAATTAAGCACTTTCATTTCCAGCTTTAGAAAGGACTTCGGAAAATTGATAATTGCTTTATTTTATGCAATACACGAAAATGCCTGACCCCCTGAAGGACTTGTTTACACCTCGTACATTCTTCGAAAGCCCGAGTAAAACAAATGCCGTCAAAAGTACAGACTCAGTACACCAAATTTTATTTAGTTGAAATTTCCAAGCCGCAGCAAGATTGATTCCGCCGTCACTCGCATGTTTACGATTTATTTGTAATATTGACAGACCATAATTTTTATGGTAAAAAAATCCAATGTTTTCTGTTTTTCATTTACTTGAACGTAAGACAGCCCAAGCTCATTGTCTGTCATTTTCTGTAACAAAAGGCAGGCAATGCCTGTATATGGCTAGTGCACAGAGCTATAGCAGTATTGACTATATTGGTAGCACAGTAGCATATGAATGGAGCAGAAAGTTATGGAATATGAGAATCACTACATAAGCGTCTCTTGCTGATCGAGTTTCTATATATGAAATGAGCAGTAACGATTTGCTTTTATATTTATTTATTATTGTTATAAAATAATTAATAAGTTAATAATAAAATCTTTGTTTTATATTACATTATTAACCAAGCTTTCGGAGAGTATCCTCCATTATCAGGGCTTGAAAATGATAAAATCGAGAGCGAGATACAACAATTCAATTCTCAACTTATATGATGAATTAAGTATTTAGTTATAGAGAATTTAACACTTCTAAAGGATAACTACTGCTATGGCCCTATTTTGTTAGGAATAATTATTTGTCCCTGGTCATAAATGGGAAAAAGTGACAGTAATAGACAATAACTGAGTATCGTAAAATCAATCCCATGTGATTTTTCTGCCACTTTTGCAGGCGTAGAACATTGTCGAGGTGAGTGGTTTAGGTTCACAAAAAGAATTTTTACTCCGAGGGAGCTTTTTAGTCCCATTACTGGGTTCACGTTCCTCCCTAAGGAGTTTTTCAGCTTACTGTCCTGTATAACAACAACATTGGTTCGCTACACGCGCCACGACTATTCGATTTAGATGTTGAGGTTTTGGAACAAATAAATGAGCCGAAATCATTAAAAATCTTACCAAAATATTCTGCAACAAATAATTCATAAATGCACGGAAAATTGAGTCTGGTTCTTGTAACAAAGTAATGAAAGTTTAATTGTGTAAAAGTAAATTACTCACCTCGTCCTACGCTTGCAAAGGTGCTAGAGAAAGCACATGCATTACTACTCATGTGCTTTTTTTGTAGATAAAGATCGACCTTTTTTACCGTGCCAAGCCGTAAGGCGGAGCCACGGTCAAGGTTTACCTTTTCAGTTTATGCTTAATGCAGAGTATTTGCTAGCGCTCAGTCTCACCACACATTGCCGAGAAGACCACAGGAGGCCAGTCTCACGAACGTGGCCCAAGACGTCTCATATTTAGCATTTACAAGACGTCAAGATGTAGTGGAAAATGAATGCTCGTTCAAAACAGACGATCAAAACACTGACAAACACACACACCGTTCACTGCTTGTAGACTCGTAATAAAAGAAGGCAGAGCCGAGCGCCGTCGGTTTCGAATCGAGTCGTTCTGCGATCGCTCAAATGAAACACAAACAAATTCTCATGTTCAAACACTACCAGGATTCTCGTACCCAGACAATTCTCAGTTACACTGGGCACGGTAAGTTGTACGTAGGAGGTCTAGTTCGAGAATAGAATACAATAAAAAATACAAATAAAAAAAATCACTAAATCTGAATATTTTGACCGGAAGAGGAGTATTGCAGTACAGCACATCCAGTGCCCGATAAAAATCTTAAACTCACCCAAGTGGCTGGGCCTATTCTAGGCACTAGACATAAAAATCATTTCAATGTTAAACTTAAAACAAATGGGTTAAAATATTTAAAAAGGCTTTATTTGTATTTATTAAGACTTCTTAAATGAGTTTGACTTGTACCATTAATTTATTTCAAGTTTGACACTGAAATGATTTTTATAAACATTTAAAGATAATGCGATTAATGAGATTGGGCTGCCTGCGCTACCACGCGTGTGATATTCGTGAGTACAAGCAAAATAGGTCACAGGCAACCAAACAACCGACAAAAGAATGAAAAATATCATGCTTTACAATTGGTCAGTGTAGAAAAGTTCATTGAGGTTTAGAGGCATTCTACGTTTTTAGTGAGCACGGACAAACAAGAAGATTTTGTTAATTAAGATTTTAACACCGTGTTGAATTTATTATAGAGCACATGTTGAAGCGAAGACCGACGCATGTGTAATACCGAGTGACATGCTGTTTTGGCGTCAAAGGCTCGTCTCGAATCACACAGGCAACTAAAAGCAGTTATTTCTACTTTCGGACTTCAGCAAAATTGTAACGAGGAATCATTTGCAAGTTCGAAAACGTGTCCATGATTTGTGGAAGATACCATATTATATGATATGTACTTATTTTCGAGGTAAGACTAGTCCACGCTTTGTTAAATAATGGAGCAATGTTTTGCTCATTTACATCATCTATTAAATGATAGTAGTCTAATTAGAAGTCCGATAGAGCAACTTTGCTTTGTTTGCAATGCAAAACACTTGATTAATCAGAAATAGGTAAGAGATTGTCATTAAACCAAGGCCATTTAAGCTTTTTTTCGAACAGGCATACCTGTTCAAAGAAATTGTTACCTGAAATGAATAGGGAAAGGCCATATTTCGGATGTAGATTACAAGGATCGAAAGGAACTACTGTGTCCTTTCAATAATGAAGTGAAAGAAGCAGTTATTTTATGAACATCCGTGCAAGCTTAATTTTTGTAGTAAAGATTTTATGGTTGATATGCTGTGAACTGTCGGTGTAACTCTATGTGGGTGGTTAAATTAAAATATAATCTAGTTATCTTGTATATTCAAAAAATAACAATTAAATCTTATCATTAATAA
Organism: Diadumene lineata; assembly: GCA_918843875.1. Classification (NCBI taxonomy): domain Eukaryota; kingdom Metazoa; phylum Cnidaria; class Anthozoa; order Actiniaria; family Diadumenidae; genus Diadumene; species Diadumene lineata. The sequence goes on along the minus strand of OU974075.1, from coordinate 4,436,033 downwards.
TAATTAAGAGGGAGACAACAATGCAAAATCATAGCCATGACCGAGTTTTTCAATCAGCAAGAGATTCGTCCTGATAATTTGCATACAACTTTATAACTTGAATTTCCTACACCCCCCCCCCCCCCCCCAAAAAAATGCGGTTGTTCTTTGTTGAGTATTTCAGCTAAATACGATTTAGGAAATTATTTTTTTAAGCAATATAAAATATTAGCAACTGATCTCAGGATAGTAATGGGGGTATCCTAATATCAGTTGTCAGTTCGGTTTCGGTTCGTTTGTCAGTTCTCAGCTCAAAATTAGACCATTTATTAGTAATTAAAATATAATCTAGTTATCTTGTATATTAAAAAAATAACAATTAAATCTTATCATTAATAATAATTAAGAGGGAGACAACAATGCAAAATCATAGCCATGACCGAGTTTTTCAATCAGCAAGAGATTCGTCCTGATAATTTGCATACAACTTTATAACTTGAATTTCCTACACCCCCCCCCCCCCCCAAAAAAAATGCGGTTGTTCTTTGTTGAGTATTTCAGCTAAATACGATTTAGGAAATTATTTTTTTAAGCAATATAAAATATTAGCAACTGATCTCAGGATAGTAATGGGGGTATCCTAATATCAGTTGTCAGTTCGGTTTCGGTTCGTTTGTCAGTTCTCAGCTCAAAATTAGACCATTTATTAGTAAAAAATTTTTGGTTTTGCTAATGTCAGTTGTCAGTAAACAGCATAAAATAGCCTTGTTTGTCAGTTGTCAGTGGTATTTTTGGCCATTTATCAGTTGACTGTCAGTCAACCCCATTTCTTCCCTGTGATCATTATGAGGTTTAAAACGGCTCTCCAGTTGGCCATATTTTATACAGTACTAAAAAGTGTGCGAATCAATAATAAAGTTGTAAGAGACCACACTGAGATTTTTTACTATAATGAAAACTTTTTTTAGTGACGTAATTTCATCTGACATTTTACTTTAGTTTCGGTAGCCGAGCACACATATCGCCACGTTTACGATATAACTGTAGTTACTAAAGTTGTTATGACTTTGAAAGGAATGCATGGCTGCTTTTGCGTATGCGAGGCATGTGCAAATGCACGTGAGCTTGCTTACATGATCGAATCTTATTGGTCGGTTATCGTAAATAGAGGTTATACCCTGCTGACAAATATCAACTAACTAGAGTTAAATTAAAAAGGATGGGTGATATTCGTATTTAGTTGAACTTATGTTGGATTTAGCTTCACTTTAGTTAGCTAGACTTCCACTATATCTGCTCATGATATGTTCACTAAATGATCGCAATAGTTCTAAAAGAAGACAATAACATAATCAGCAAAATATAGCATTATTTGATTGTATTTATGTTGTACACTTTAATTGTGTGCATTCTAGTGTGGCCTCAACCACGCTATGTTACAACCATTGAAAATATTTCCCAGTTGTTAATAATTAAAAGCACTATTACCATAGAACTTTTCAGTCGCTGTAATCGACATTCGTAATAGATCTGCGACGTATTTTATATTTTCTCCGACATCGCTTTTTGAAATAGTTGTATATGAATCACTCATTTGTATATGCTTACTTTCAGCATTGTTGTAAGAAATATATGAACTACAAATTAACTATTTGCTTAACAAAAGTGGAATTGTCCAAAACCATGTCCGTACTAATCCGGATTAATTTGAAAACGCAACTTTATTTATCCGGTTTGGCCTTCTGTCCACACTAAAACGCATGAGTCCGAAACAAGTTTGTGCAAATTCTGTTGTTTGATTAACAAAAGTTACGTTTTTAAATTTATCGGGCATATGGGGAATATGGGGCGGGGATGCTCGTGGGATTTTCTGAAAATGACCCCTAAAAAATGCTAACTCAATAACTGAAATCAACTAAACGTGCCACATACACGGGATAAAAACCGAGAGATTTTCAAACGGTCATAAAGCGCTTCATTTTATGTTATTTCCCCAATAAAGTATAAATTTCCTGAAAGCTCTAATTATAACGCTTTATAAAATATAATTTCATTTTTGATTTATATGAGAGATGTCAGGGCGGTAATTTGATGGAATGTTTATCCTTCCTGAGGAAAGCTTACACTAATCAAATTTAGATTGTGTCTAAAACTACAGACGAGTCACATACAAGTAACATTCGACCACATACGGCTGCATACGCCTAAATACGAGTAACATACGAATAACATAATAGTACATACGAGTAACATGCGACTACATACGAGTAACATACAGCTACATACGACTACGTACAAGTAACATACGAGCAAATAATGATTTCAAAATCATATGACCTGCGAATTAAGCACACTACTGTTTTTAACTGCCATGGTGACTTCACATGGATGTTACGTCATGTAACGCACTAGACAAACAAATAATATCACCATCGTATTTATCAAAAGTGCAGTGCTGCATTTGATTGGTGTGGTTATTCAAAAGTTAGATTGCCGTGGTGTTAAAAAAAATAAAAGTTAAAACTTGGTGATGTTTTAATAAAATTTGTAGTTGGGAGGATGTTATAATCATATGATATATTAATAGAGTGAATGTATATAAAAATAAGACGTCTATAAAATTGTAAAAGAATCACCATTTATTATTTTGAAAAATCATGTACATTGTTGATATTTATCAAATAGATTGAACACGATAGAAAGAGAGCACGAGAGAAGTGATGGGAGAAGAACGAGCTGTCTGAAAGCGAGTTCTTCTCACTTCTTTAGCGCTCTCTTCTTCACTTTCCAGAGTTATTTTTTGGTTTATTATATATTTGCTTTTAATTTTCCGGTAAATTGCTAAATTATTAAAAATCGAAATTGCTGAATGACAAAGAAAGCCTATATCAAAAGATCTAAGGGAATCACGACCGCTATGAACCGAAAAACGTCAACACAGGCAACGAAATCAACTTAACAAAAATAATAACATTGCCAGCAAAATTCTTTTACATAGATATGTGCATTTTCATTCTGCTTTTGCCTAAAAACCTGATCGATTGTGCTTTTTTCGCGTACAAGTGAATTGCTCGATTGAGAAACTTAACTCAAACACCAAAACAGTCGGGCCGCAAAACAGCAGGAAAAAGTCAAAAATAAGCTCAAGTCTTTTTTAGCAAAAGATGCATTTATTATCATATTTTTCTACTTACAGAAAAGTAGTTTCCATTCACGATTTGCTAAAAGGCACCCTCTCCTTTCATTTTATAATAAGGCGATAATAACTTTCCACTTGTGAACTTCAGCCAACTTTCACCCTGACAGGATCGGTTGTGCATGTTCTGGTCAATTGACCAATCAAAACGCGCGTTACAAAAAATGATGTCGTTAGAGTGCTTTGCTCACTTAAGGCCGGTACACACTAGGTGACAAGTCGCAGCGACTTGTTCCCGCGATAGGTCGTAGCGACAATTTCCCCCCGTGTGTACTGGGTATTTTTGGCGGAAATTGTCGCAGCGACAAAATCAGATGTATTGGCGACAAATATTGAACCAATGCACACTGAGGCGACACGTCGTGACGACAAGTCGCTGCGACCTAGTGTGTACCGGCCTTTATGGAGCACGCTTCTCGACCAATGAAAACGTGCGTAGTATCTGAAGTATAAAATAAAATGATATAATTGTTGTTTTGATATTATTTTCAAATATTTGACAGATTCAAAGTAGAAAACAACAGGCTAGATTTGGCAAATAATTTTGCGAAATCATTTCCGCATCTGGAATATATAGTACATAGAATCTCCCTGGAGCAGGATATAACCGACCATCGGAGTCTTCCATTGTGAAGGATTGCAAGAAAGCTGAAAGGCTCATAAAGGCACATCTACCTCTTGAAAGGTAAAAAAAACGACCACTCCCTTGGTGAATACTTCCACTGACAAGTAAATTAACACTGTTGCATATTTGTATGGTACCTCAAATATTTCACAAACACACAGTAAGAACACGCAAAACATGATACTCTTTTATTTACTGATATCACGTGTACTATACGTGTCCTGTGACGCTAGGCATGACAAATGAGTGGAGAACCGCTGACCAGAGTGGGAAACCGCTGATCAAAAGACATTAATATAAAAATTAGGTAAACCTAATAGCGGAGCTCCGATTTAATGAAATGAATTATTCATTCAACCATTCATTTATTCATTCACTACCAATTATCAAAGTTGTTGATAAATCAATTTATCAATCAAAAATGACTATAGATAAAAAAGCAATAAATGAATGAATGAATGAATAAATAAATACATTTAAATAATCATGAAAAGAAAATAACATAGCAACAAAATGAGAAGTGAGGGATAATTATTTTCATGATCAAATAATCAAATAATCAATTGAAATATTCAAATCTTTATGCATTCGACAACATTTTATTATACGCAAGAAATATGCACAAAAATGCGAAAAATATCAGACCATATTTTGTTAGTAACAGTAAACTGTGTTGTTATCCATGGTAAAAATCGCACTTGTCAATTAAAATTGATTGTCCAATGAGAAGTTAGAAAAGCAATGATATGGCTTCTTTGAGTTTATACAAATCCCCGCGTGCTTCTCGCTTTACGCTCTTTTAGGTTTGAAAAAATGTTATAAGAATCGACAAAAACTTCACTTTTCTGGTGAAATGTGAAATGAATACCGTATTGGTAATCTAGCTATCTAATACGGCTAAGTATTAATTATCAAATGTGAATACTGCGTAGCTCGTTTTAAAAAAGTACTAGTACGTATGAACTTTTATTTCAACATGAACTTTTGACATTTCAACTTTGCAGATGAGTAGACTGACGAATACAAGCATTTTATTGCAATTCAATAACAAATCAAAGAATTACAAGAATCAAATTAAAAACAACAACAACAACAAAAACATAAAGGTCGATGGAGAAATATCTTACAAAAAGAAGTAAGTAGTTTGCAGGAATTTATATAGCAAACTGCTTTCATGTGGATGGTCCTGTACTGACACTTTTCCACTGACATTTTCGTCCTCAGTGCTGATTACAATAAGTTTGTTCATGTTTTCAGAATTTTCAAAGTGAAAAAAACATTTTCATCGCCTCTAAAAAGTTTACACAGTTCAACTGAACGGCCGGCGTAGTATGGTTAGCTCGTGTTGCTCGATCAAACATTGTGCTAAATTTCCTTCCACATCGTGAACTGCTTTGTTGAAAAACATAGAAAAATTTCAGTAAACTGCAAAAAAAGTTGTTTGGGCGCCCACTAAAACCGGTCAGCGTTTTCGCACGCGATGGGCACGGACGCCGGACGGACGTATTACGTTCACGCGGGCTTCCTGTGTTGGTCGACGAAAATTCAGCTCGATGGTTTACTATATTTTCTTAATTATGGTGCTCCACTAGCGCGCGTCTTCCGCCTGCGCGGAGCTCCGCTATAAAATCGAGATGCTGTTCGCTATATATTCTAGCTAGCACAGGAACTCCATGTCCCATTTACTTACTTATTCATTTATTTACATATTCATTTATGTATTCATTTACTTATTTCTTTACTAATTCAAATATATTCATATATTTATTTATTCATTGATTTATTTATTTATATAATATTCTCATTATTGTTTTTGCAATGCAATGCGTTACATGACGTAACATCCAGGTCAAGTCACCGTGGCAGTATAAAACAGCAGTGTGCTTACATGGCAGATCATATCGTTGAAATTAAAACATTAAAAGGGCTTTTTTTAGTCGCATGTTGCTTGTAGTCGTATGTTACTTGTACGTGGTCGTTTGTAGTCGTATGAGTATGTTACTTATATGAATATCAAACTTTTGTTGTCCATTTGGGCTTCCTGTGTTGAAATACACTGGGTTCCTGTTTAAGGTTCAACAGTTTCTTTTCGACCAAAAACCAAAATGGCTGACTTGTTGTACATGCTTTCGCTCAAAAAACTAAAAAAATTGAGGGATTTTGCGAGAAAAATCACTTTTTCGCATTGCTGATTTACTCCAATGCCAAAATATGGTGGGCACAAACTTTATAAGGGATTACTTGAGGCTTGATGGAAAAGTTTGATATGTGACTCGTCTGTAGTTTTAGACAAGACCATCAAATTTATAGTTTTATCAGTTAAAGATATCATTACCAGCTAAAAAGGTGGGTCTGCCTTTTGTGTTTCGTTCCTTTGTTTACATTTTTATTGGGTTGAATTATCAGAAAATTATTAATATCTCAAAAACGAAAATAAATTTAGAAAAATGCAGATAAGCGTTTGGCAAATTGATGTGATCAACCTATTCGGAGGAAGAAAAACATTTCAAACTAAAACTCCGCAATTAGAATATCCCCCATAATATCAAAATGAAAACATCATTCAGTCAAAACGGTTAGTAGAACATGAGTAACTACATTATTTCAGCTTTCAGCAATAATATAAAGAATATTACATCTGTTACATCACCGCTCGGAAATAGGAATTTTATCTATTTAGATGCGCAGTGTTCAAAAAATATATCATGCATTTCGGAAACGCTGAAAAGCGTCTCCCCAACACTCTTACTCAGTCCCCTCGGCGGTGTTTCGTGAAGATCATACTTGTGTGCTACTCTTTTAAAATTGAGTCTTTGTTGTATGGTCTAGGTGGGACGACAAAATAGACAGCACGTGACGTGGTTGATAAGAGAAATCCAAGCCACTTGCATGGTTAATAATCTTCATCTCTTTTGTTAAAATCGTGATTCTGTTATTATATTTATCTAGGTCAAAGTGTCTATGCTCAGCAAAGAAATTTGGGAAATTCATTAATCTATTCTCTAAACTCACCAAATCATTTGTTTAAAAAGACATGGTATCCTAAACAGTGGACTTTAACATTTTAGATTTTCTTCTCCGTATAAGAAAAATGGAATATAAACAGTCTTTTCATACGTAAAAGAAGAAAGACATTGCAGCCAAACTGCGTCGTATAAGCATGGGAAATGAACACTCTATATCAGATCAGAGAAAGACTGCAAATCGTTATTTTCGATCTGGTTCATATTACAAAAACAAGGAAATGTATTCTGCAGCAGTTGACAATTATAAACAGTCTTGTCATATCTTGCAAGAAATAGGTGACGAGAAAAATATTGCACGTTGTTATTATCATCTTGGCACATGCTACAAAAACATGGCAATGCATTCTGAAGCAGTTGAAAATTTCAAACAATTTCTTCAGATGTACCAAGAGATAGGTAACAACAAAATAATTGCGCTTTGTTATCATCATCTTGGTACATGCTACTATGACATGGCAATGCACTCTGAAGCAGTTGACAATTTCAACCAATTCCTTCAGATGTACCAAAAGATAGGCAACAACAAAAAAATTGCACTTTGTTATCATCATCTTGGTACATGCTACTATGACATGGCAATGCACTCTGAAGCAGCTGAGAATCATAAACAATCACTTCAAATCTACCAAAAGATAGGCAACAAAAATATGATTGCAGTTTGTTATTTACATCTTTGTATGTGTTACAATGACATGGGGTTGCACGCTGAGGCAGTTGAGGATTCCAAACAATCTCTTCAAATATATAAAGAGATGGACAACAACAAAATGATTGCAGTTTGTTATTTGAATCTTGGTATATGTTACGATGATATGGGATTGTACTCTGAAGCAGTTGAGAATATTAAACAATCTCTTCGTATCTTCCAAGGGATAGGTAACCAGAATATGATTGCAGCTTGTTATTTACATCTTGGTATATGTTACAATGATATAGGATTGTACTCTGAAGCAGTTGAGAATATTAAACAATCTCTTCGTATCTTCCAAGGGACAGGCAACCAGAATATGATTGCACTTTGTTGTTTACATCTTGGTATATGTTACAATGATATAGGATTGTACTCTGAAGCAGTCAAGAATTATAAACAATCTCTTCGTTTCTTCCAAGGGATAGGTAACCAGAATATGATTGCAGTTTGTTATTTTGATATTGGTTTATGCTACAAAAATATGGAAATGAACTCTGAAGCGGTTGACAATTTCAAACAATCTCTTCATATCTTCCAAGAGATTGGTGACGAGACAAATACTGCAAATTGCTATGATCATCTTGGTACATGCTACGAAAACATGAAAATGCACTCTGAAGCTGTTGAAAATCATAAACAGTCTCTTCAAATTAACCAAGCGATCGGTGACCAGAATCAAATTGCATATTGTTATGGTCATCTTGGACTATGCTACAAAAACATAGGAATGCACTCTGAAGCAATTGAGATTTACAAACAGTCTCTTAATATCCTGCAAGAGATAGGTGTAGAAAAAAATACGGCAAGTTGTTATTATCATCTTGGTATATGCTACAAAAACATGGCAATGCACTCTGAAGCAGTCGAGAATTTCAAACAATCTCTGCATATCTTCCAAGAGATTGGTGATGAAAAAAATATTGCAAGTTGTTATGATCATCTTGGTACTTGCTACAGAACTATGAAAATGCTCTCTGAAGCTGTTAAAAATCATAAACAATCTCTTCAAATCAACCAAGAAGTCGGTGACCAGAAACGAATTACATATTGTTATGGTCATCTTGGTCTATGCTACAAAAACATGGGAATGCACTCTGAAGCAGTTGAGAGTTTTAAACAGGCTCTTAGTATTTTGCAAGAGATTGGTGACGAAAAAAATACTGCAAGTTGTTATTATCATCTTGGTATATGCTACAAAAACATGGCAATGCACTCTGAAGCAGTTGAGAGTTTTAAACAGGCTCTTGGTATTTTGCAAGAGATTGGTGACGAAGAAAATATTGCAAGCTGTTGTTATCATCTTGGTATTTGCATGGTTATACATTCTGAAGTAGTTTAGAATTATAAACTGTCCCTTCATATCTAATGTGTAGATAAGTTATACGCCGTTTAGTGACGATAGTGATACTGATCATAGTCCTTCGTCAGAGTAATATGAATTTGATATTACTCCGACGAAGGACTAACGTCCGAAACGCAAGTATCTCTATCGTCACTAAAGGCGTTGTATAACTTATCTACAAAACACCGAGCCAGTCCAATCTAGTATATCTCAGTGGGTTTTACCTCTTCGTTTGTCATATCTAACAACAGATTGGCGTTCAGAAGCATATTACTAGCTGATTATTATTTCAAGAGTTTTAAGAAACAAATTTGTAATTAAGCTGTTCTTGCTGCTCAGATAAGTAACTCTTAATTTATACATACATATTGATAATAATAATAATCTTTTTTTTAATGATCTTCATATATTTGTAATTGGGAAATTAAATATTAAGAGGCTATGTCAGTAAAAACCAAACATACTCTAATATATCTTTGGCAACGGAGCTCTCGAGGGCTTTTTTCATATTTTGCCGTTTTGTACTCTATTATATGGCTATCAACGTGGTGTGGTTTGTTTGTGGAAGTTCGCTTTATTTTTCGAGAAATTTTGATTTTCGTCAACACTGGTCATTTTGCTTGTTTTCTGAAAAAATATTCTTCAAATTTATTCGTCTCTAACAGCAAATTTTTATAACTTTTCGATATTTTTGATATTATCATCTAATTGCATGTTATTTCGGCTTTGTTATGTTTCAATTTGGAAGGGTTTTAAGAAATAGGAATTATTTTGTGAATTTTTAAGTAATGCACATTTTTTACTGTCCAAAAAGTACAATTTAAAAACTCGTCATTTAAACGATGTGGGATATGACAAAATGTATCAAGCTTTTACGATTCACAAAGGCGAAACAATGGGCTTTATTTTGATATAAAATTTTGCTTGTGTATTTTTATTTTTGTACGAGAAAATTCAGGATAAAGTTGAGGAAAAATCACTTTTGGTGTGAAGTGAAATCGACATCGCTGTCTCGACAGGGAAACACATTTTAGATTCACCATTTAAAATAAAATATTGTAATTGAATCATTTCCATTTACCTTGTAAATAACTGATCTATGATAGATAGAAAGCTGTTTGCAAGATTATTTTTTGATTTTGACAATCTTGGAAACTTCTTTTGCGACGTAGTAAATAGGAACAAATGTTTGTTCTGATGTATTGTTTGCATGTGTCGTACAAACAAAAACAGACAACCAAATAACATAAGAAACGAATTTAGTTTTTACTTTGTACTGTCTTTATGGTTCTGATTTTGATAATTGAACGGATTGAATGCGAGAAAGACATTGAAAAATTGTTAACAAATTTTAATTTAGCTTTGAAGCGATACGATAATAAATTCATTCTAGTTTGATCACAGGGAACCCTATAGGTAGTGACATCATTTTCTCTATTGTTATTTTGAATACGCGGTAAACTTTTCGAATGATTATTGCAAATTATAGTTTTCTGTATTTCAAATATACGATTATACCAATATTAACGAGGATTTTGTGAAAAGTCACTTTTGGTGTGAAATGAAATCGATAGAGATCTCCGTGTCTCGACAGTGAAACAAATTATTACCACTCACCTTGTAAATGATGACCAATATTCCTTATATGATTTATAAACAGCTGTTTGGAAGATTTTACGAGTTTGAATGTCTTCGATCATGATCCCATCACTGCTTGTTTTTGGAAACGACTAGCCGGCTTGCTATTTCAATTTTCACGGGAAAATCACAATTCCAGGAAAAATGTACGTATCGATGAGCATAAGTATGGTCTGATGATTGAATTACACGTTATTATTCTCAAGATGAAGCAAATATTTCTTCAAACGTACTGACTGCTACAATAAAATATGCTCACATTTACGGTACAGCCGCTTATGTAGTGCACAAAACAGTTAAAATACCTTCACATCGAAATGACTACTTCACAGCTTGTCTCGTGTATTGAAATTTGCAAGCCTCGACTGTGTGCCCAGCAAAATAACAAACAAAAACAAGAAATTATAATCAAAACCAAACATTCTCATTACTGCTCTTTTTTTAGTTCATTAATTAATTTATCATTCAATCCATTTCATTCCTGTAGTCATTTATTTATTTATAGTTTTATTAATCCATTTACCCTTCTGCTTTTTCATGTTATCCATTCACTTGTTTTTCGTTTTTCTTTCATTTATTAGTTTACCGATCCATTTATTATACCTTCATTAAAAAAAAATAAGATAAAATAATGAATTATGTATTAAATTAACCATTCTTTCCATCCCTTAATTCATTCTTATCATTGTGGTAATGTAAATATTTATATAACTAATGATATTGAAGAAAACATTATTTAATGAATTAAAATGTGAGTGAGTGAATTAACAAATTAGCAAATGAGAAAGTGGAATGCATAAATGGATAAAGTTACATTACCACAATGATAAGAATGAATTAAGGGATGGAAAGAATGGTTAATTTAAAACATATTTAATATTATTTGATTTTATTTTGTGTCGCGTTTTTTGTTGTTGTTGTTTTTTTTAGTGAATGTATAATAAATGAACGAGATCTTGGGAAAAAATTCATTGAACATGTTTCAAGATTTTTTAAAAATTAGTATAAGAAAAATCAATAATTCTTTTAGTTATACATCAAAATGTGTTTATCATAAATTAATACATGAGTAAATAATGATATTGAAAATGGAAAAAGAAAAAGATTCCGTTAGTATGCGTTTTGTTCCGTTGGCACTGTTCAGTCAATAGGTGAATGAATGAGTTGGTGGTTGGATGGGTAAATTAATAAATGAAAGAAAAAACGAAAAACAAATGAATGGATAACATGAAAAAGCAGAAGGATTAATAAAATTATAAACAAATAAATGACTGTAGGAATAAATGGATTGAATGATAAATTAATCAATGAACTAAAAAAAGAGCAGTACTGAGAATGTTTGGTTTCGATTATAACTTCTTGTTTTTGTTTGTTATTTTGCTGGGCACACAGTCGAGGCTTGCAAATTTCAATACACGAGACAAGCTGTCAAGCAGTCATTTCGATGTGAAGGTATTTTAACTGTTTTGTGCACTACATAAGCGGCTGTACCGTAAATGTGAGCATATTTTATTGTAGCAGTCAGTACGTTTGAAGAAATATTTGCTTCATCTTGAGAATAATAACGTGTAATTCAATCATCAGACCATACTTATGCTCATCGATACGTACATTTTTCCTGGAATTGTGATTTTCCCGTGAAAATTGAAATAGCAAGCCGGCTAGTCGTTTCCAAAAACAAGCAGTGATGGGATCATGATCGAAGACATTCAAACTCGTAAAATCTTCCAAACAGCTGTTTATAAATCATATAAGGAATATTGGTCATCATTTACAAGGTGAGTGGTAATAATTTGTTTCACTGTCGAGACACGGAGATCTCTATCGATTTCATTTCACACCAAAAGTGACTTTTCACAAAATCCTCGTTAATATTGGTATAATCGTATATTTGAAATACAGAAAACTATAATTTGCAATAATCATTCGAAAAGTTTACCGCGTATTCAAAATAACAATAGAGAAAATGATGTCACTACCTATAGGGTTCCCTGTGATCAAACTAGAATGAATTTATTATCGTATCGCTTCAAAGCTAAATTAAAATTTGTTAACAATTTTTCAATGTCTTTCTCGCATTCAATCCGTTCAATTATCAAAATCAGAACCACAAAGACAGTACAAAGTAAAAACTAAATTCGTTCCTTATGTTATTTGGTTGTCTGTTTTTGTTTGTACGACACATGCAAACAATACATCAGAACAAACATTTGTTCCTATTTACTACGTCGCAAAAGAAGTTTCCAAGATTGTCAAAATCAAAACATAATCTTGCAAACAGCTTTCTATCTATCATAGATCAGTTATTTACAAGGTAAATGGGAATGATTCTATTACAATATTTTATTTTAAATGGCGAATCTAAAATGTGTTTCACTGTCGAGACAGCGATGTCGATTTCACTTCACACCAAAAGTGATTTTTCCTCAACTTTATCCTGAATTTTCTCGTACAAAAACAAAAATACACAAGCAAAATTTTATATCAAAATAAAGCCCATTGTTTCGCCTTTGTGAATCGTAAAAGCTTGATACATTTTGTCATATCCCACATCGTTTAAATGACGAGTTTTTAACTTGTACTTTTTGGACGGTAAAAAATGTGCATTACTTAAAAATTCACAAAAGAATTCCTATTTCTTAAAACCCTTCCAAATTGAAACATAACATAGTCGAAATAACATGCAATTAGATGATGATATCAAAAATATCGAAAAGTTATAAAAGTTTGTTGTTAGAGACGAATAAATTTGGTGAATATTTTTTTAGAAAACAAGCAAAATGACCAGTGTTGACGAAAATCAAAATTTCTCGAAAAATAAAGCGAACTTCCACAAATAAACTACACCACGTTGATAGCCATATAATATAGTACAAACCGGCAAAGTATGAAAAAAGCCCTTGTTGCCATTCCATGTTTGATATTTTCCGACATACCCTCTTAAAAAGTTACGACATCTCGACGATTCTAGCATCATAAGCCTCGTGTGAGTATCATATTAAAAATGTAAATGTTAATTGTCAGAATACAATCAATAACAAATACGCATAAACCAGCAACTAACATTCAAAGCGATTTGCTTAAAAATTAAGAAAACGTTTTGTTTAAGATCAATACGTATTCTTTATAGTCTTCTGACGCTGAACATTGACATGCATTTACATTATGATATTAGAGCGTTTTCACATAACCTAGCTATCCTATGCTAATGAGTTTTAAAAAAAAATTTCTAATGAGAACTGCAGGTGGGAATGTACGCTTTGATTCACAAAGACAATGCAAAGTTTGATCAGCTGATTATCGTAAACGTAAACGTGATGATCAGGTGATTGAGCTTTTATTTGTCTTTGTGCATCAAAACGTACATTCCCACGTCCAATGCTCAGTAGTAGAGCTTCTTTGGATCATTAACATTTGTGTAAGATAGCTCGTTATGTGAAAACCCTCTATTCACTTGAAACTGATGATGATGCAAGAAGTTTCTCCTTTTAATATAAAATGAAAATATGCATGTATATACAGCAATTTGCCTCCAAGTAATTTCCAATTATTGGATGAGCATGATGTGGAGAATTATACAAACCAAAGAGGCAGATATCTGGCGAGGCCGTAAACGGTTTAATATTATTCAACTTGTAAAAAAACGCGTGAGTAAGAATTGGTCCAGTAAAAATATCCAGCGATCATTTGTACCACCTAGACACATACCAACAACCAGAGCACATGGCAAACACCACAGCATATACCAACCAACACATAACGTACCAACCACCACAGCACATGTCAACCAACACAGCACATACCAACCACCACATAACATACCAACCACCATAGCACATACCAACCACCACAGCACATACCAACCAACACAACACGTACCAACTACCACAGCACATACCAACCAAAACAACACGTACCAACCACCACAGCACATACCAACCAACACAATACGTAACAACCACCACAGCACATACCAACCACCACAGCACATACCAACCACCACAGCACATACCAACCACCACAACACATACCAACCACCAAAACACATACCAACCACCACAGCACATACAAACCACCACAACACATACCAACCACCACAGCACATACCTACCACCACAGCACATACAAACCACCACAGCACATACCAACCACCACAACACATACCAACCACCACAACACATACCAACCACCACAGCACATACAAACCACCACAACACATACCAACCACCACAGCACATGTCAACCACCACAGCACATATTAACCACAACAAAACATACAAACCACTACAACACATACTAACCACCACAACACATACCAACCACCACAACGCATACCAACCACCACAGCACATATCAACCACCACAACACATACCAACCACCACAACACATGTCAACCAACACAGCACACCACCACAGCACATACCAACCACCACAACACATACACACCACCACACCACAGTTCATACCAACCAACACAACACGTACCAACCACCACAGCACATGTCAAACAACACAACACACCACCACAGCACATACCAACCACCACAGCACATGTCAACCACCACAAGAAATACCAACCACCACAGCACCTATCAACCACCACAACACATACCAACCACCACAACACATACCAACCACCACAACACATATCAACCGCCACAGCACATCTCAACTATGCCGCGCCGTTTGTTTCAAAATTTATACAAAATAACTTTTAGACTGAAAATAGCTTTGGTTGGAAAAAAACCTTTGGTGTAAAAAAAGTTTGATACGCAACACAATATATTACATGCCGAAAAAACAATTAATTTATAATAAAAAAATATATTTGATCACCATAAAAATTATTTATGGTCAAAACATCTTTTAGATGTCGGAAAATGATTTGATGTTTAAAAAACCTATTTGATGCCGAAAAAAGTATTTGATGGTTACAAAATCTATTTGATGTCAAAAAAAGTATTTGATGGTCAAAAATGTATTTGATGACGAAAAAAGTATTGATGGTTACAAAATCTATTTGATGCCAAAAAAAGTATTTGATGTTCACATAATCTGTTTCATGTCAAAAAAAGTATTTGATGGTCACAAAATCTATTGGATGACGAAAAAAGTATTTGATGGTCACAAAATCTATTTGATGCTGAAAAAAGTATTTGATGGTCACATAATCTGTTTGATGTCAAAAAAAGTATTTGATGGTCACAAAATCTATTGGATGACGAAAAAAGTATTTGATGCTCACAAAATCTATTTGATGTCAAAAAAAAGTATTTGATGGTCACAAAATCTATTTGATGTCAAAAAAAGTATTTGATGGTCACAAAATCTCTTGGATGACGAAAAAAGTATTTGATGGTCACAAAATCTATTTGATGCCGAAAAAAGTATTTGATGGTCACATAATCTGTTTGATGTCAAAAAAAAGTATTTGATGGTCACAAAATCTATTGGATGACGAAAAAAGTATTTGATGGTCACAAAATCTATTTGATGACGAAAAAAGTATTTGATGGTCACATAATCTATTTGATGACGAAAAAAGTATTTGATGGTCACAAAATCTATTTGATGGCGACTAAAGTATTTGATGGTCACAAAATCTATTTGATGACGAAAAAAGTATTTGATGGTCACAAAATCTATTTGATGACGACTAAAGTATTTGATGGTCACAAAATCTATTTGATGACGAAAAAAGTATTTGATGGTCACAAAATCTATTTGATGCCGAAAAAAGTATTTGATGGTCACAAAATCTGTTTGATGTCAAAAAAAAGTATTTGATGGTCACAAAATCTATTGGATGACGAAAAAAGTATTTGATGCTCACAAAATCTATTTGATGTCAAAAACAAAGTATTTGATGGTCACAAAATCTATTTGATGTCAAAAAAAGTATTTGATGGTCAAAAAATCTTTTGGATGACGAAAAAAGTATTTGATGCTCACAAAATCTATTTGATGACGAAAAAAGTATTTGATGGTCACATAATCTATTTGATGACGAAAAAAGTATTTGATGGTCACAAAATCTATTTGATGACGAAAAAAGTATTTGATGGTCACAAAATCTATTTGATGGCGACTAAAGTATTTGATGGTCACAAAATCTATTTGATGACGAAAAAAGTATTTGATGGTCACAAAATCTTTTGGATGACGAAAAAAGTATTTGATGGTCACAAAATCTATTTGATGCCGAAAAAAGTATTTGATGGTCACATAATCTGTTTGATGTCAAAAAAAAGTATTTGATGGTCACATAATCTGTTTGATGTCAAAAAAAAGTATTTGATGGTCACAAAATCTATTTGATGCCGAAAAAAGTATTTGATGGTCACATAATCTATTTGATGACGAAAAAAGTATTTGATGGTCACATAATCTATTTGATGACTAAAAAAGTATTTGATGGTCACAAAATCTATTTGATGACGAAAAAAGTATTTGATGCTCACAAAATCTATTTGATGTCAAAAACAAAGTATTTGATGGTCACAAAATCTATTTGATGTCAAAAAAAGTATTTGATGGTCACAAAATCTTTTGGATGACGAAAAAAGTATTTGATGGTCACAAAATCTATTTGATGCCGAAAAAAGTATTTGATGGTCACATAATCTGTTTGATGTCAAAAAAAAGTATTTGATGGTCACAAAATCTATTGGATGACGAAAAAAGTATTTGATGGTGACAAAATCTATTTGATGACGAAAAAAGTATTTGATGCTCACATAATCTATTTGATGACGAAAAAAGTATTTGATGGTCACAAAATCTATTTGATGACGAAAAATGTATTTGATGGTCACAAAATCTATTTGATGGCGACTAAAGTATTTGATGGTCACAAAATCTATTTGATGACGAAAAAAGTATTTGATGGTCACAAAATCTTTTGGATGACGAAAAAAGTATTTGATGGTCACAAAATCTATTTGATGCCGAAAAAAGTATTTGATGGTCACATAATCTGTTTGATGTCAAAAAAAAGTATTTGATGGTCACAAAATCTATTGGATGACGAAAAAAGTATTTGATGGTCACAAAATCTATTTGATCACGAAAAAAGTATTTGATGGTCACAAAATCTATTTGATGGCGACTAAAGTATTTGATGGTCACAAAATCTATTTGATGACGAAAAAAGTATTGGATGATCACATAATCTATTTGATGACGAAAAAAGTATTTGATGGTCACAAAATCTATTTGATGGCGACTAAAGGATTTGATGGTCACAAAATCTATTTGATGACGAAAAAAGTATTTGATGGTCACAAAATCTATTTGATGACGAAAAAAGTATTTGATGGTCGCAAAATCTATTGGATGACAAAAATAGTATTTGATGATTGCAAAATCTATTTGATGTCAAAAAAAGTATTTGATGGTCACAAAATCTATTGGATGACGAAAAAAGTATTTGATAATCACAAAATCTATTTGATGATGAAAAAACTATTTGATGGTCAGAAAATCTATTTGATGACGAAAAAAGTATTTGATTGGTCACAAAATCTTTTTGATGTCAAAAAAATATTTGATGGTCACAAAATGAATTTGATGTCAAAAAAAGTATTTGATGCTCACAAAATCTATTTGATGACGAAAAAAGTATTTGATGGTTAGCTGCAAGGGACGATACGCCACACTAGAGACCACACAAAACAGGAAACTCTACTCGTCCATGTGACTGATAAAATTCCAGAAAGTGTAGCTTTGCGGTTTTAAATGTCCAATACAATAAAATGCCGATCTCCGGTTTTTGCGTTTCGCATGAAATTGTTCTTTTGTAATAAGTTCTATGATGTATAAGGTTGTACAAGGTGGAAAAAAGTATTTGATCGTCACAAAATCTATTTGATGACGAAAAAAGTATTTGATGGTCACAAAATCTATGTGATGACGAAAAAAGTATTTGATGGTCACAAAATCTATTTGATGACGAATAAAGTATTTGATGGTGGCAAAATCTATTTGATGACGAAAAAAGTATTTGATGGTAACAAAATCTATTTGATGTCAAAAAAAAGTATTTGATGGTGACAAAATATATTTGATGAAGAAAAAAGTATTTGATTATCACAAAATCTATTTGATGACAAAAAAACTATTTGATGGTTAAAAAAGCAATCAGTTGACGAAAAACTGGTTTGATGGATTATTTTTCTCCAGAAGGAGGAATATCATGAGTTTTTTGAACTGTTGATTACAAATACTAAAAATTATAATAATTATCTATTAAATGAAAATAAAATTTTAAAATGTACAAACTAAAATAAGGATATATATTGTCAAAATTCGTGTACAAGATGTTTTTGAATTGATAAAACTACTCAAGGGTCAATAATTGTGAATTCAGTTAGCTATAAAATTGATTGTAATTTCTTGTTCCTGTTATATTGTAATGCTTTTGAATTTAACTGTAGAACTTTATTCACTTTGCTTGCAAATGTACGCTAATATTTGAATTTAGTTGATTGAATAAAGACATTTGCTATCAACTGGATGATTATCATTATCAATCATCCGATTTGTAGCTGTATCTTAGTTCTGTGAATTTATCCAATTAGTATAAAATAGCATTATTTAGTGGTATTCATGTTGCACACTTTTAGTGCGTGCACTCTAATGGTGTACATATTTTCTAATTTCGTATTTTCCTTTTTTGGGTCCGGGTCCGGGTCCGGGTCCGAGTCCGGGTTTAACAGTATGCCATCAAATAGATTTTGTAACCATCAAATACTCTTTTTGTCATCAAATAGATTTTGTGACCATCAAATACTTTTTTCGTCATCAAATAGATTTTGTAACCATCAGCTACTTCTTTCGTCATGAAATAGATTTTGTGACCATCAAATACTTTTTTTTGACATCAAATAGATTTTGTGACCATCAAATACTTTATTCGTCAACAAATAGATTATGTGACCATCATATACTTTATTCGTCATCAAATAGATTCTGTGACCATCAAATACTTTTTTCGTCATCCAAAAGATTTTGTGACCATCAAATACTTTTTTTGACATCAAATAGATTATGTGACCATCAAATACTTTTTTCGGCATCAAATAGATTTTGTAACCATCAAATACTTTATTCCTCATCAAATAGATTATGTGACCATCATATACTTTATTCGTCATCAAATAGATTTTGTGACCATCAAATTCTTTTTTTTACATCAAATAGATTTTGTGACCATCAATTACTTTTTTTGGACATCAAATAGATTTTGTGAGCATCAAATACTTTTTTCGTCATCAAATAGATTTTGTGAGCATCAAATACTTTTTTCGGCATCAAATAGATTTTGTGACCATCAAATACTTTTTTCGTCATCCAATAGATTTTGTGACCACCAAATACTTTTTTTTGACATCAAACAGATTGTGTGACCATCAAATACTTTTTTCGGCATCAAATAGATTTTGTAACCATCAATACTTTTTTCGTCATCAAATAGATTTTTGACCATCAAATACTTTTTTTTGACATCAAGTAGATTTTTTAACCATCAAATACTTTATTCGTCATCAAATAGATTATGTGACCATCATATACTTTATTGGTCATCAAATAGATTTTGTGACCATCAAATACTTTTTTCGTCATCCAAAAGATTCTGTCGCCATCAAATACTTTTTTTTTACATCAAATAGATTTTGTGACCATCAAATACTTTTTTTGGACATCAAATAGATTTTGTGAGCATCAAATACTTTTTTCGTCATCCAATAGATTTTGTGACCATCAAATACTTTTTACGTCATCCAATAGATTTTGTGACCACCAAATACTTTTTGTTGACATCAAACAGATTATGTGACCATCAAATACTTTTTTCGGCATCAAATAGATTTTGTGACCATCAAATACTTTTTTCGTCATCCAAAAGATTTTGTGACAATCAAATACTTTTTTTGACATCAAATAGATTTTGTGACCATCAAATACTTATTTTTTTTGACATCAAATAGATTTTGTGACCATCATGAAATACTTTTTTCGTCATCCAATAGATTTTGTGACCATCAAATACTTTTTTTTGACATCAAACAGATTGTGTGACCATCAAATACTTTTTTCGTCATCAAATAGATTTTGTGATTATCAAATACTTTTTTCGTCATCCAATAGATTTTGTGACCATCAAATACTTTTTTCGGCATCAAATAGATTTTGTGACCATCAAATACTTTTTTTGACATCAAACAGATTATGTGACCATCAAATACTTCTTTTGACATCAAACAGATTATGTGACCATCAAATACTTTTTTCGGCATCAAATAGATTTTGTGACCATCAAATACTTTTTTCGTCATCCAATAGATTTTGTGACCACCAAATACTTTTTTTTGACATCAAACAGATTGTGTGACCATCAAATACTTTTTTCGGCATCAAATAGATTTTGTAACGATCAATACTTTTTTCGTCATCAAATAGATTTTTGATCATCTAATACTTTTTTTTGACATCAAATAGATTTTGTAACCATCAAATACTTTATTCCTCATCAAATAGATTATGTGACCATCATATACTTTATTCGTCATCAAATAGATTTTGTGACCATCAAATACTTTTTTTTACATCAAATAGATTTTGTGACCATCAATTACTTTTTTTGGACATCAAATAGATTTTGTGAGCATCAAATACTTTTTTCGTCATCAAATAGATTTTGTGACCATCAAATACTTTTTACGTCATCCAATAGATTTTGTGACCACCAAATACTTTTTGTTGACATCAAACAGATTATGTGACCATCAAATACTTTTTTCGGCATCAAATAGATTTTGTGACCATCAAATACTTTTTTCGTCATCCAAAAGATTTTGTGACCATCAAATACTTTTTTTGACATCAAATAGATTTTGTGACCATCAAATACTTTTTTTTTGACATCAAATAGATTTTGTGACCATCATGAAATACTTTTTTCGTCATCCAATAGATTTTGTGACCATCAAATACTTTTTTTTGACATCAAACAGATTGTGTGACCATCAAATACTTTTTTCGTCATCAAATAGATTTTGTGATTATCAAATACTTTTTTCGTCATCCAATAGATTTTGTGACCATCAAATACTTTTTTCGGCATCAAATAGATTTTGTGACCATCAAATACTTTTTTTGACATCAAACAGATTATGTGACCATCAAATACTTCTTTTGACATCAAACTGATTATTTGACCATCAAATACTTTTTTCGGCATCAAATAGATTTTGTGACCATCAAATACTTTTTTCGTCATCCAATAGATTTTGTGACCACCAAATACTTTTTTTTGACATCAAACAGATTGTGTGACCATCAAATACTTTTTTCGGCATCAAATAGATTTTGTAACCATCAATACTTTTTTCGTCATCAAATAGATTTTTGACCACCTAATACTTTTTTTTGACATCAAATAGATTTTGTAACCATCAAATACTTTATTCCTCATCAAATAGATTATGTGACCATCATATACTTTATTCGTCATCAAATAGATTTTGTGACCATCAAATACTTTTTTTTACATCAAATAGATTTTGTGACCATCAATTACTTTTGTTGGATATCAAATAGATTTTGTGAGCATCAAATACTTTTTTCGTCATCAAATAGATTTTTGAGCATCAAATACTTTTTTTTGACATCAAATAGATTTTGTAACCATCAAATACTTTATTCGTCATCAAATAGATTATGTGACCATCATGAAATACTTTTTTCGTCATCCAATAGATTTTGTGACCATCAAATACTTTTTTTTGACATCAAACAGATTGTGTGACCATCAAATACTTTTTTCGTCATCAAATAGATTTTGTGATTATCAAATACTTTTTTCGTCATCCAATAGATTTTGTGGACATCAAATACTTTTTTCGGCATCAAATAGATTTTGTGACCATCAAATACTTTTTTTGACATCAAACAGATTATGTGACCATCAAATACTTCTTTTGACATCAAACAGATTATGTAACCATCAAATACTTTTTTCGGCATCAAATAGATTTTGTGACCATCAAATACTTTTTTCGTCATCCAATAGATTTTGTGACCATCAAATACTTTTTTTTGACATGAAACAGATTATGTGAACATCAAATACTTTTTTCGGCATGAAATAGATTTTGTAACCATCAATACTTTTTTCGTCATCAAATACATTTTTGACCATCAAATACTTTTTTTTTGACATCAAATAGATTTTTTAACCATCAAATACTTTTTTCGGCATCAAATAGGTTTTTTAAACATCAAATCATTTTCCGACATCTATAAGATGTTTTGACCATCAAATAATTTTTATGGTGATCAAATATATTTTTTTATTAATTGTTTTTTCGGCATGTAATATATTGTGTTGCGTATCAAACCTTTTTTACACCAAAGGTTTTTTTTCCAACCAAAGCTATTTTCAGTCTAAAAGTTATTTTGTACAAATTTTGAAACAAACGGCGCGCCTACTCAACCAACACAGCACACCACCACAGCACACCACGACACACTTCACATACCAAATACCACCGGACATACCAAACACCACAACACATTCCAACCAACACAACACATACCAACCACCACAGCACATACAAACCACCACAGCACATACCAACCACCACAGCACATACCAACCACCACAACACATACCAACCACTACAGCACATCACGACACACCGCACATACCAAACACCACAGCACATACCAAACACCACAGCACATACCAACCACCACATCACACCAGTCAAATGGTGTTTTCTTTGGCTCTCAAAAAAACATATAAATTTCGTTCCCGACTCCTAATGTTTATTAAAGTATCTAAAAATTGAAAATAATATGGTGTCACAATGCTATCTTTAGAACTATAAGCGAAAAGTGCGCAGAGAATTGAAAGAAGTGGTTTAGGCGCGCAAAATCAGGCACTAGCAACACTTGAGGCCCGTATATATATATATATATATATATATATATCTTATTATACGACTTTAACGTCATTCTACCGTACATGGTCAAACTGGAATGCAAAAAGACAGCCGTATTACACCTTTGAAAGCTTTATTCCACGGTAGAAAAAAGCGGGTTCTGCGCACGAGATTGTTATTCGATGATTTTCTCTCTTATTAAGTCAATAATAACACCCACAAACAAAGAAACGACCTAAAACAAAGAAAGAACAGCAAACAAGTGAATTTTTGTGTCAGTGATTCGAATAAGCATATGCATTTAAAATTTGCAGAAATATTTTAATCGATAATAGTACAAAACAGTGAAAATCTATAAATATTTGTAAAAATCATTTACGCACATGATTTTTATATTTTATTCCTATTTTGAAAAGTTAATTAAAAATGCTGATTCATTCATTCGATGGTGATATTATTTGTTTATCCAGTGCGTGCGTTACATGACGTAACATTCAACAGCCAGAAACATCGCAGTTTTAAAGTATGGTGTTTACTTGGCCGATCATTTTGAAGACTTTACGGCTTTTTTTTATTCGTATGTTACTCGTATGTAGTCGTAAGTAGCCGTATGCAGTAGTATGGCACTTGCATTGGCTCGTCTGTAGTTTTAAACACTACCACATAAATAGCCCAACGTTGCGTTACGTTGCTAACCCAAAATAGATTATTTTGACGCTTTATTCCGAGAAGCCCACTGGGGGGTCAAAGGGTTTCTTCGTTTGTCTACAACTTTAACGAATTTATTTTCATGAGAAGAGAAAAGATGGACTTGAATCAAGATGTAGTAGGTAGGTGAAATCTTAATCTAATCTAAGACCTTTTGTATTCTGGTATTTTTTCGTTCGCGAAAAGGTCTCGTATGGGTTCACGACAGAAATTAGCTCGATCGTGTGTGTTGTCTGATCCTTCGATCGAGACACGTTTGTTTGCTGTACATATTCACTTAAGGAGTCATCCGAAATTATTGGCCCTTCGCAACATTTACCAACAGTAAAATGTGTAATTTTGTGCAACATTCTGAATTAATATGTAGCTAGTGAAATGGCATGAAAGTCTGAGGTGAAAATCAAGACCTTGATAATTCAAAACATCACATAAAATTGTGTATATTGTTCGAGGTCGACTTACAACGCCATCAAAACTCCTCGACATGTTTTAATCGAAAGGTTTGTCATAGTTCCATAAGTATTTTAGACTTTAACAAGCTACGTTTTGGATGCGTCTTTACTATATACGATACAACTACAAACATACAAATGACTGAGTATAAACGAAGACATAAATTACATATAACTAGAAAAACGAAGGAACATTACTTATATACGTAGTCGGACTTGAACTTGAACTAGAGACTATAAAATTCACACAAAATTCACAACTTGAAACTGACGATACTGACTTAAACCAACTAAAATTAAAAATTAAGACGCTACGACTGCAAGCAAAACATTGTGTACTATGACACGAACAACTGACACTGAAATTATATAGCTTGTTTGTTGGTCAATCCCTTTGATCGATGCGACCAAGGGGGGGGGGGGGGGGGGGGGGGTTGGGGGTGTTAACTCAAATTAAATTACAAAAAAAATAACAAATCAAAACACAAAGGACAAACATTAAATAAACACTAAAATAAAAATAACGAAAAAGACACGCACCGGCGATTTGACCGCTACACGTATTACAATCATTGTACAGATCTTTGTACCCGGCTGTATTGCAGTTCTTTTACTGGGGTTCCTACATCTTTGGCAACCCTAGGTGTAATACTCTGCCATACTCGGTCATGCTGCTCTGATCGTCGCAAAATTCTAAATCTAAATCGCTGGGATCGCTCAAACTCTATCACAGCGATCGAGATGAGCAATCGTAACTCAGAAAAACATGAAAAATAACGATTTTTCACTTTTCAGAGCGATCATAGCAATCTCGCCGGTGTAGCCGCAATTGGGGAGGGCTGGGGAGGGAGAGGAACTCTTCATTTCCTTGTACCCAATCCACCTCCTCGTCCCCAAATCCCCTACCCATCCCCTCGCCAACAGCCGCTACGCTTGATAGTAGCCAGTAACGAACATATTGAAGTCACTATCACGATTTATAGACTTTTAATTATAAATATTTTAACAATCATGAATAATTAAAGCAAATCAATGCCTGTGCAAAGTTCTATAATGACTGATAAATATTTAAACTAATTTACATAAACTTAAAACTCTATTTTCTCGCGATAAGATTAATACATAAATATCAATCCAATGACTAATTAGGGCTGACATTTGGTTAAATGAGCACCACATAAATCAGAGCACATTCAGCCTGATCAATCGGTATGATATTTTTTTATAATATTATAATATAGATTCATTCTTACGGCTGTTCTGATTGGTCGACGAGCGTGCATTATTTCACCGGTAAAAGCACGCTTCAAAGGAATGGCAGACATTAAAGCTCAATTTTTTTCATAATGATAGGAGAAAATGGAGAAAATTGTTTTTTTGTTGCGATAAAATTCACAAAATTTTATTGAATTGCAAAGCAAAACAAGTCACACATGACACAATAACAAACACATGAAAACACGGCGAATTTGTCTTTATTTCATGAATAAAACTATTGAAAGACTACATCGAACTACTAGGAGCATCAACTCACTATGGATCACCAAGTTTCATCGTGATAAAATGCATTTTAAGTTTACAAAATTGAAAAAAAATTCACATAAATGCAGCTCACGTTGTTATATTAAAAAGTTGTGATTTCCAAAGACAAAAAACAAAAACTGGAGTTTGTGTGACAACCAATCAAAGCGAAGTAAAGCATTGCCGTAGGAAAGCATGAATCTGATAAATACGAACAATTTAAGTGTACAAATATCACAAAAACTCAATTGAACAAAAAACATTTTCAGATACAGAAGAATAATTCTTTATCATATAACAGACGTTTTAATTTTTGTATCTACAAAATATGAAGAATCATTCAATAAAAGCGATGAAGTTTTGGACGTTGAAACTGGTTTACCTGGATTTGTCGCTTTTTTTCTCCGATAATCTCCAAATTTCGTCGAGAAAACATGCTTAACATCCCTCTCAAATTGTCCGCATTGCAGAGGTCTTTACCAAGAAAGCTAAGGAATCATATTCTTGAGATGGTTTGATTTAGGTTTTCTTCAAATTATAGTTTTTGTAGCGACAAAGCAATCAGGAAATTTCCCCTCAAGCAAGCGACCAACTGGCTGACATGATCATGCTTTCAACAACAACTCCGACCGATTTACCATCTCACATGTCAATCTATCCATATTCCTTTCGTGTACAATATTTTCAGCACTTAAGGTAATTCCGTAGAAATAAAACTGCCCGATGAAATTATTTTTTATACTCGTTCAAACAAACAATATTGAGAAACGCTTTCAGAAAATACAATAAAAAAGGGTGGTCACCGACTTCTTTGTTTGTGCAATATGACGTCAAAGTTCATGCATTTTAGTGATTTGAGAACGTAAAGAAAAAAGCTCAAAAATCGAAGAGAAACGGAACAAAAACACAGTAATTTGTTTTTTAAGACCAAATTTCGTGTTTTGTTCAAATGTCTGCATTTTATTTTATTAAAAAAATATGAACAGATGTATAAAAAATATGTGATCTTGAAGAAAATTGACGAAATACCAACGTGCGCAAGGGTTGCTAATTCATTCGAAAAAGTCCTAAGCGGAAAGTATTTTGGAAATTTCTCAAAAGTTAGCCCGATGACCTATGCTCAATTTTAGATATATTTGATGTTATGTTGTAAAAAAATATTCTATCAAATAAAAAACATAGGTCACCATGCTAGTTTGCGAAATATTGCAAAAAATATCGTCATTTTATTGTCAAAAAACAGGTTTTTCGAGAGAAGACTGGGTCGAGTTTCAAAATTATCACGTTTTCTCGCTCGAAAATGTCACAATTCTTCGAATTTTTTATTCAAAGTAATTTACAAACATAATTTGACTAGATTACATGATAAAAGTCCTGAAACCAAAAAACTTGAAACATGCGCAGAAAAATGCGCAGTGCAAAACTACGAAATTACCTTAAAAAACACTTGGCCTTTGCAAAAACACAGGAAAAAGACATGTTAGATCCAAATAATTGAGAAACAGTATTTTCTCCTGCAACGATCTCCATGCAAAAGTTTTGAAATCTTTTGGCCTCTCCCTTATAACGAGTAATCTGATTGGTCGATCCTAACACTTTGGTAAAATTTAGATTCTCATCAGCTGAGTAAAAGTTTTTGCTTGTTTTAAAAGCATCTCAAATTTGTTTAAAAAATTACTTTCTATATTATAAAAGCACTAAAGGATGGATTTCCGTGTTTTTTTTACGGTGAAATAATGCACTTGGGTGAAATAATGACGCTCGTGATTTTCTTAGGCCTATTTTCGTGTTCTCCCAAATAACCCGCGTCCATTATTCCATCCTTCATTGCTTAAAACAAATTGTGCTTAGTTTCATATGCAGTATCAATAAAATGAGAATGAGTGTTTTACCGGCAGACATAGATAAATCTATAGCGTACGGTAAAACACGAATTCGAATTTTATAACTTGCTTCTAAATCTTCAAATGTAAGTTTATTAAGTTTATATTTTCCATTACGAAAATAGTGTTTGAAAATCACTTAATTATTTATGAGTTCTGAAGGGTTTTTATATTATTGCCAGAAAAAACATATTATCCGGTAGGCAGTAACATTAGCTCAATTGATTCCAATTCGTCTGCTTTTACTGGGCTGTTTGACTGATGCATAATACTTCTGATAGTTTAGTTTTAATTTCACAGATATCCATACACACTGTTATTATACCATAGACAAATGAGGAATGGAGGAGCACGACGAATTAGGAGAAACATGGGTAGCAATTTCTCAAGATATGGTAGGACTCATTATCGGAAGAGGAGGTCAAAACATCAAATACATCACTCAAGTAACTGATACTCGTATTAGAAAAGTTGATAATACGGACGATGAGTACGCGTTCTTTGTTATCGAAGGAGCTTTGAGTAATCAGTATTTGGCAAAACTGAAGATCAAACGATTTGTGGTGCGTACCTTGTTTTCTTTTTTAATTCGTTTCTTTCTCTCCCTCTTTTTTCCTTCCCCCTCCTCTCTCTTTCTTTCTCTTTTAACCTGTTTGATATTTAATTTCAGAACAATGCCAAAAGGAAAAACGAAGGCCTTACGTATTCTTGGTTTCCATATGTTGATGGTGAAGAAGATAGCTACGAACTTCAGCGATGCGACTTTCAAGGTTTTAAATCAAAGCTTGTTTTAAAGTCTCCAATCAAGGTGGGTTGAATATGAGACAAATATTGGAAAAATAGTCATTTCCATGTTTTCATGTTCCATCATTCTGTTATATCCAACTCACTCTGTTACTTCCAACCCTAAAATATAATAAAATTGAAAGGATCATTTTAAAACAAGAAACGGGACAAGGGACAAACGTAGCTATATTTACCAAGCATGGCCGAAAAGTATAGTTTGAAAAACAGCGGAATCCGATTGGGACAAAAAAAAAAAAAAAAAAAAAACAATGACAAGGTGCAGCAGAGCCATTGCCGGATTTGACCAATCGACCATGCTGGCTGTGTTTTTATTGTAGTTTGTTTACTTCCTTTACTGCTTGCAAGTGAGTTGAGACATTGTCTGTTTCGCTAGTCATTAATGTTTTTTATTCATCGTTTTCGTATTTATGTGTATTCTAAAGGACTACAATGGCCGTGGCAACTACGACCTACTATTGCAAGAGTTATCCAATATTTTACAAAAAAACCAAGACAATGATCGAGAAAATGTTATCTGGTGTCACTTTGGAAAGATTTACATCAGGGAGCATCCAGAAGGTAAATTATCATTCCTCGTGACTTGACCTGCCAATGGGTGACTTGCATTAAGAGGACATGTGACCTAAGCAAGCATCTTTGAGACGAAGTCAATGATGAAGTTATTTTATACATTTTCACTCATTATTTCTTAAAAAAATAAAAATCATAAGATATACAAATGACTTTGCTATGCGCTTACTCAGTATTTTAACTGGACAACCATTCAATAGCTGTATATAAAACATAATTTAGATTTATTAAGTTAAACGAGACTTACCTGTAAGTTGAAGTTTGACTGGAATTCTATCTCATGAAGAGTAGTGACCAATGACGGACATGAAGAACGAACATAGCCTATCGGGAGTAACCTCAACATCATTTTTGAAATTTACTCATAGTGAGAGAGCACTTAAGAGTAGTAACAAGGAAGAAAAAGTAAACCCCAGGGAGGGAGAGGTGCGCATGTCAGTCCTCAATTTACAGGTAAGTTTCTTTTAACTTAACAATAAATCGTGACCAGCGGACTGCCATGAAGATTTCAAAGTGTGCAAAGACACTATGAGTTCCAACATAAGAGGCATACAGTGCACCAATCAATTCATCAAAGTAGCATTAAGTTGAATAGGTACACATTCATAGAAGTAACGCAATCTATAATGTCCTTGTAATAGAACTTCCTAAAGGTATTGGCATTACACCATCCAGCACGCTTAAGAATCTCATCTATAGGAACACTGGCATTGAAAGCTGCCGAACAGGCAGCATGCCTGGTAGAGTGAGGCTTAAACACACTCACATCCACACCACTCCTGTCTCATACTGTCCTGATCCATCTGACTAGTGTTTGAAGACCCACAGCCTTATAGGCTTTGATGAAAGAAAAAAAAAGAAAGAAATAAAAAACTGTCATTTCGTAAATCAGCAGTGCGTTTAAGGTAGTCCTCCAAAAAGGAATATGGGCAAATATCCTTATCCATCAAATATCTTGGTACTCTGACATGAGCCACAGGGTAGTTAGGTCTGCTTTGTTTAACGTGTTGACTCAGGATAAACGTAAACCCATGCTGAGATCAGATTTCTCCATGCAAGGTCCATCAAGCTGTATCAAGGTTTGTTTTCTATGTATTGTTACCAAGGCTATTAACATTTGTCAACTTTAGAGCTAGTTCTTTCAAAGATAGCGATTTAGTAGGTGTTTTTTTAGGAAATTTAAGTCTACCTTCACATCTCAGATTTTGTAATATGTGTTTCATGGAAGTTTTTTTTCAAAAGCACTCTTACGAAATCGACATACGGTAGGATGTTGACCCACTGGGATCTTGTCTATGGTAATAATGCGTAGCAGAGCTGACCTACCACAGTTTAATGCAGAATAGGATAAATAAAGCTGAGTATACAAGAACTTTAGTACATCCTTCAGAGCAGGGCATTATGGAGTAATTTACGCTCTCACAATAGTCTCCATGATCCGAGGAGAACTTCGGTAATGTGGTTCTTGTAATAGTGCCTGATAAAAGACATGCCATTAACCTCAGTTTGCCTTTCATACTGTGAATCTTGTCTGATGGGTGAGACCTTAGCTCCGTTTTTGGTGTCCACAACATGAGTTGGGGGGTGGGGGGGTGTGGACACTCAACATCTGGAGAAGACGGGTGTACCACGTCTGTGTAGCCCATACAGGGACTACTAACATACCCTCTGCTTGTTCTGCTTCTATCTTGTCTTCTATCTACTGAAAGCATCAACAAAACAAGAATTAGGGTCAGGTAGCCACGATGCATAACGTGTAAGCTGGGCATTAAGGGTGGATGCAAATAAATCAATGGTAAATTTATGTGGCTGAACCTTATGAAAAGGTTGTCTGTTAAGCATCCACTCATGGTCTGAATGCCCCTTCCTAGACAATGTGTCAGCTTCTACATTATTTTTCCCGGGTGTGTGTATAGCAGTAAGCAAAAATATTCTTGGTGATACATTAGTTCCAGATTTTCCGAGCGACTCTGTCACAGATAACTGAATGACTAACCCCCCCCCCCCCCCCCCCCATATGATTAACATAGGTTACTGCTGTCGTGTTATCAAGTTTAAACTTGATATGCCTTATATGCACATTTGTGCAGAAGGTGGTTTTAAAAGCAAATGTAAAAAACATAACGTTATCTTACGGTAATATGTAGATTAGCCTGCTCCTGTGGTCATCTATGAATTCTTTGTGACAATGTTCAACATAATCAAGTACTTCAGGATTTGAAGTAATGTTTTGCCTTTCAGAAATACACACTTTCGTTTTTACCGTCACAAATTGTGGTTGATTGTTGATTAATGATTCAATATCATTATCATCATTTAACTTTAGATACCAGATTTGAGATGACTTTGTGGTTTTTGTGTCTGACTGGGGCACATTCTGAAAATTTTTGGTTTTGTCGGTATCCTTCATAACCAACACGACCCCGATATGACCTGCCTCTACTTCTGGCGGAGCTCTTGTTGGCCCCATAATTGTTATAGGGTGAGTAGAGTGATTGACCTCCTCGAAGTGAAGTAGGTTGCATACTCTGCTTTTGTTGATTTCAGAAATTTCTTTAATAAGTTTAGCTATGTCGGCATCAAATAAAAATTCGTTAGCGGGAAATGTTGAAGTACACAGTCATTTAGCTAATTCTGCTCTAAATTGAGGCTTTATGGCATCTCTTCTTCGCAGATTTACCTCACAATTAGTTGTAATGGCCAGAGCTAATCCATCATGGGATGCATTCACCACGTCTTTGTTTTGTCAGCTTTTTTCTCTATTAAAGCTTCTGAGACTTTAAGTTGTCAATTCAGAGAGGATAACAACAAAGATTGGGTGCTTTGGAAGTTCACATTATTCACTTTTTAACACTTCCAGGTAATTGATGCAAGTTTGTTCACATTTGGGTACACAAACTCGAATATTCTCCGTCGTATTGTATCGCTTAACGATATGTCTGCTTTGTTCTTGGCTGATTCGTTTCAAACAAAGCTTATTGATGATGAATACCAGGTTTTCAATCATCCTTGGAGCTTTGGCCTCAGATGCAGCATCGAGTTGACTAAAATAGTCAATCAATTCATTCGTTAATCTTTTATCTTCGGATTTGTCTTTCGATCCACTACCCAGAGTATTTTTAATATTCTCTTTATCTAAATCAAGATTTGCAGCCGGTTCTGAGATAAGATCGTCTTGCTCCACGTATTTATCCTTATCATCGTGCTCGACATAGGATGGGCCGCCGGCCATGTTTTCTTGTGATTTCCAGAATGGCTATGTTTATAGCATTCTGATCATCAAGTTCTTGTTGAGTCTGTTGCTCAAGGTCGGCGCTCTCTCTGGTACCGCCAGGGGCTTATTTATTTGATGTCATGAGCTGTAAAGAAAGAGGACTAATGTCAAAGAAGACGGACTTTCAAAATGGCTGAAGCCGGAGAATGCATGTACAAGGTCATTCTAGGTGAATTTCATAAATTAATTGTGGCTAGTACAGAGTCCATATCACCTTGTCCTCAATTTATAATTGAATGATACCTCAATGTACGATATTTCACGTAGAGAGTCGTTAGAACAAGCACAAACGTCCATTCCCGACGACGGACGTCAGTTCAATGATGGTGACGTCACTCCCGATAGGTTATGTTCGTTCTCCATGGCAGTTCGAGATAGAAATTAATTTTAATGTAAGGTTCGTAGTATTTTTATGTTTGTTCAAATATGTCATTTGTTTTCAGTTCTTTTACGATTTTATTAAAAAGTACGTTCCAGTGTTTTGATAAAGTTCCACTCTTTTAGTGATCTTACTGCAAATGAGCGACCACCTCAAACATATAAACCACTAATCTCTAAACCATTGAACTACACACGAGTAAAAAACAACAAACAAACAATCCTCGTTATCACGGACACCTGGTTATTACAGACACCTCGTTATCACGGACACCTGGTTATTACAGACACCTCGTTATCACGGACACCTCGTTATCACGGACACCTCGTTATCACAGACACCTGGTTATTACAGACACCTCGTTATCACGGACACCTCGTTATCACGGACACCTCGTTATTATAGATACCTCGTTATTACAGATACCTCGCCATTACGGACACCTCGTTATCACCCCTACTTTTGATATACGGGTGTGTACCGCCCTATAGGGTATGGTTTTTCAGCTTTTATGTCTGGGATAGGGTATCATTTTTGGACACTTTGTCTGGTACAGGGTATGGCTTAGCTTTTTGACTTGCATGGGGCAACGATTCGGTCGTCTCAGTCTTTGTCGATTTTTATAACATTTTTTCAAACCTAAAAGAGTGTAAAGCGAAAAGCGCGCGGGGATTTGTTTACAGCTCAAAGAAGCCATGTTATTGCTTTCCTAACTTCTCATTGGATAATCAATGTCAATTGACAAGTGCGATTTTTACCGTGCATAACAACATAAAGGAAGCCAGTTGACTGTTACTAACAAAATACGGCCAGATATTTTTTGCATTTTGTGCATATTTCTTGCGTATGATAAAATGTTGTCGCATGCATAAAGATTTGAATATATCATAGCAAAAAATAAAGAACATTATCCATCACATTTTTTTTTGGCTATGTTATTTTCTTTTCATGATTATCTAAATGTATTTATTTTTTTATAAATTCATTTATTTGTTTGTATTTTGTATCCGCCTATTTTCTATATTAGCGTTAAATACACTATGATTTCTGCCAGCCCCAAACAATGTCAATTACATTGAAAAGTCTAGTGATTTAGTCTGGGATAGACTTTGAAAAATAAAAATTTAGGTCTGTGATAGGGTCAGGGTTTTGAGGCTCCGGCGGCACCTCCCTAACATAAAGAGTGCAAATTTTAATATTCACATGTTTCGGCAAGCATATGACATCATCAAAAGATAATATTAAAATAATAATTTCGTTACAACGACAATTATATTCCTATGTATGATTGACATGATTGATTGACTTTTATAAAAAGATTTTATTGTCTTTTAATCCCCGAACTAAATATTCAAGTACAACTTTTCAAAACTTCCCTTTCATTTTAGTCAATTTATATATGTAGGCATAAGCATGTCGTAACATGTTAAGATTAAAATTTATAATCGTATACAGTGAAACCCCTCTATACCGGACCCTCAGTTTACCGGAATTCTCTCCATAGCGGACAATGTTTTTTGTCCGGAAATTTTCCCTATATATCTTTTGTAAAATGAACCTCAGTAAACCGGAACCCCTCTATTCCGGAAACCGGACAATAATTTCTCTTCAAAACGATATTTAGCAATAGAATTTACCCCGCTAGTCCGGACAAAATTGCTGATTTCAATTTAAACAGCTGGCTTGATCATCTGAAATCGTCTTATTTTGTCAAAGCATTTCAAATCTCCGGAAAAAGTGCCAACGTTGACAATGAAAATGTAAATGAATATAACATGTTTACTTTATTGATATAGCGATACTCAAATGCAAAAAATGATTGTGCCTTTAATTTACAGTGTGTATTTCAATAATTATACAAAACCCTCAATAAACCGGAACCCCCTCTAACCCGGACATTTTTTTTGGTCCCAGTAGAGTCCGGTATAGAGGGGTTTCACTGTATTTGAAAATCATCTCGTCTGTAAGGTGTCCGTGATAAGGAGGAGTCGGTGATAACAAAGTGTCCGTGAAAACAAGATGTTCGTAATAAGGATGTGTCTGTAATAACGAGGTGTCAGTAATAACGAGGTGTCTTTAATAGCGAGGTGTCTGTAATGACGAGGTGTCCGTGATAACAAGGAGTGCGTGATAACGAGGTGTCCGTGATAACGATGTTTCCGTGATAACAAGGTCTTCGTAATAACGGTGTCCGTGATAACAAGGTGTTGTAATGAGGTTGTCAATGATAACGAGGTGTCCATAGTAACACGGTGTTCGTGATAACGAGGTCTCCACAATATTAAGGTGTCCGAAATAACAAAGTGAAGTATATTTACCACAAAATAGTGCAATTTTTAAAGTTATTACATTTGAGGCCAATGGTTATTTCATTTGTGGCCTCTACATGGTGGAGGTGTGCGTTTGGACGCGTTTAGTTTTTAACACAGGTATTCTTTGTATTGTAATGCACTCATTTAACGTTGTGTGACGACGCTTATCCCTGTGTTAGAGGCTAGGATACGTTTTGATAAGAGAATTAGAGATTAATGATATATGGATGGTGATAGGTCCCATAGATAGGGATCTCGTATGTACGCATATGATAAAAAATCACTGATTTACAAAAAATTAACTGACAGGTCATGCACCAGCAACGTCGCAACCAATCATGAATTAACAAACCCTAGTCACCACAGATTGTATGGAACCGTGATGAATTATTTTCCATAGTTTCATAATTATTTGTGATTATTATTCAGTAAAGGAATATAGTTTGGCTGAACTAGAAAGATATATTTTGCCAAGAAGGCTTTTCGCTCCAGAAGACATAAAATGGCGCATACGATTCTTCAGTGGCATCGCCAACAGCCCCAACAAACTCAGTGCGTTTCGTAAATGGGTCTATTCAAGTTCAATACATACTTCTTATAAGAGGTGTGACATCACTTACTTAACTCCTTCATGTAATGAAATACGTGTTAAGGTAAAAACAACTTTACCATAATATATAGTTCTGCGTACCGTTATTTAGAAGAATTAAATTGCGAACTTTAAAATATTTTTTTTTAATGGTGAAAATATGGCTGAGGGAATCATTTTATTCCGCATTCGAGCAGGATAATCTCAGTATTGTTTTTATCAAAATTTGAGGACAAGTATCTTCACATGCTCTTGCGTACCGTTCTTTTTTACAGTGTTTAAAAAAAAGCTTTTTGAAACATATTTCATTTTTTTGTTTTTGCTTTTTTGCATGATATCGAGTGTTTGTTTGTTAAACGGTAACTTACGAACATTTTTTTGATAGTCCAATTTGTAAGAAAACATCCGAAAAACGTCTAAAAAGTAAAGTGAGATGAGGAGTATTGTTATGTGTTGCAGTAAGCCAATTTGCACAACATGAATTCTATTTGGTCACTTTGAAAGTAGAATTAATTATAGAAACAAGTTTAAATGTTAATCTACCACAGAAAAGGTAATATACTTTCGATTGTCAGATGATGTTTTTATCTTTTCCCAAGTGTTGAAAGTAAAGTGTTTTTGTTTTTACCTCGGCAAAATTGGTTGGCATATACCCCACTTTGATTTTTTTCTCTGGCCACATTAAAAATCAAACTTAAGATACAGCTATTCTTAAAATGGTTATCCAGTTGAAGTACTGATTTAGCAAGTAGCAAAATCATTTGCACATCTCATGATTTTTATTTTTTAAGAAATGATGAGTCAAATGTACAAAATAACTTCATGATATAATAGCACTCCGCACAGTTACTAAAAATAGAATCAGCGAGGTTACCCCCTGCGGTGACTCAGACAAACATTAGCAATGCGTATAAGACAATGACTGGGTGAGAGTCGTAATCATCGCGAATTTATTGAATTTTTGCTTGATCTAATTCTCAAAAACATTTCTAATTTAGTTTGAGATGGTCAGTACAAATTATTGTTGCTGGGGAACATGTTATAGTGACTCAAGGTACCCTGAACGATTAGCAAAGTCGCTAAAAGAATTGAATGCCGTGGGAAAGAAACTCCCGTGCGAAGCCGTCTCAAGGGATCGAGAAGTTTTAACGTTGGATAAATACTTGTTCAAGGAAGGGATTAAATGTCTCGAGAATTACGAAAAACATTTATATTTGTGTCCTGCGCTAGTGGGTTGGACAGAAAGGCCCAGCAGCCGTGCATATCGATCCGTTGAAAGCAAACCTAACGGCAACGCAGTACAAGAAGGCGAAAGCACTTAAAAGAAAGGCGAAGAAGGCAAGAGTTTCTTCGCCTTAAAAAGCTACGATGCATATTGGGAGTGACCTGAGAACGGAAATAAAAGACAAAGAAGAAGTTCGTGATTGCTAGTCAGCCCATTATTTTAGAAAAACAAGAATATATTTGCATACAAGGCACTGGTCGAATGGTTTATACGGACGACGATATCACAACGGCGAAATACTTAATGTATGAATAATAGCATCCGTAATGTCGTGAAGAACATTTCAAACATTTCACTATACGTTTAAATACTTATATATAGTCTCATTATTGATTATATTCAAGACTATTGTTATATCTAGCACATTTAGACGTACTCTGCAGTGGCTCTGCACGCAGAGTAATTTAGACGTGTTGTTTGTATAGAAATTTATCACACAACGCAATGTATTGTACATCATGTTCTCAAAACCAAACGCTTCTACGTTCTCACATGTAAAGTTGAGTCGAGGATTTTACCAAATAAAAAAGTTAAAAGTAATTAAATCGACGAGGGTGATTTTGAATGTGCGAAACTCAGAGTTAGTGAAACAGTTCACTGGTCGCAACAATGAACATTTTGAGTTACTGTTTAATAATTTTTTAAATGTTTGTCCATTCAATGAAGTAGCATGAATTGGAATCCAAATGAAACCATCCGATTGTCCAAAGTGTAGCAGCAGACAATAACAGATCGAGAGAACTGTATATTACGCTTTTATGCAGTTTTTGACTCGTGTAAGGAGGTCATTTCACTCAGACCGCTTTACTTCATTCCCCGACACTTTACCATCGTTTTAACTGATGTAAAGTATAATTGGTCGGTTCTTGATCGAAAGGAGAACGAGGTAAACTATTATCTTCAGTTAGAACTGTTAATCGTACAGTAGCAGTACTTTTAAGGGAGTCTATAGTTGTTATTATTTTAAAGACTTGATATGCGCTTGAGCCGTGTTTGTCTGAGTCATACTAGCGTGACCAAATCTGTGACGTCATTTGTGCGGAGCGCTATTGCAATAAACTATGGAACTATATAATATGCCCAGCTTGTATCTAAAACATGAAAACTGAAAATTTGAGATATGCAAATGACATTGTAACTTGCTAAATCAGTATTTCAACTGGACAACCTTTTCAAGAATAGCTGTATGTCTCCGCAACGGTTTGCAGTAATTTAGCTTATGCTAACGCGAGTTTCACAATACCCAATCCCTCAGCGTTTGTTACGCCATAACTCGATCGTTATAGGTAACTCATATTTATTTCTCCAACTAAAACGTTTTGTGATTTACTTATCTCTTTTAGGTTTTCATGTTTTTCGACGAATCTGAAGGTGTTTACAGAAACTCTAGATGTCATCAGCATATTCATGAAATTCACAACGTGATCCTGAGCTCCGAAGCGCCACCTTATTTTTACATCTGTGAATCGACCTACAGAGCAGGGTTGGTTGATGTTTTTCAACCTTCATCACATACGGACTTTCGCTTGATAGTCGACGCAAGTATGTTTTTTACCACAATTGTCATTAATGAAATAGATAGCCAGTAAATTTTATTTTCCTAATTCTTTATAATTCTAAAAAGAAATCTTTCTATATATTAACAGATCGTCGTTCGTTTCCCGAATATGAAGAAATTCACCAGGAAGCAAAAGTTCTTTTTGATTACGTGAAGATAAACTTACAAACAACTGAGCAAGGAGATGTTATTCTACCGAAAGAAAACTGTCCACCAGATTTTGATGAGAGCTACATTCGGACATCATTTAGAAATACGTATAGAATTTTTTCGAGTGATGAAGTGAACATCACTGCTCGTCTGTCATCATCAGAAGATACCAATGTTTTTCTCGGCAATGTCCAGCACGGTGATTTAGTACGTAACACTCTATAATTATATTTCATTCGTTAAAAGTTACAATAAATGCTCAGATTAAGCATTGAAAGCAACAACACTTGAATTTTGAAGCGGGCGCGCTCTATAATTTATAATAATCTTTTATTCACGTTAGGTGGTTAATGATTAGGGTTAAAGTTAGAATTAGCCATAATATTGTATAATCAGTTTAACACATGGCAAGGCAATTACTAAAAAAGCTGATAGATTGTTTTTAATTTGTGTAGCTACTCAGACTCATTTCCTGTAAATACTTATATACATCTCTAAAGATATTGAGTCTCTTTTTGTAGGATATTCATTTGGAGATTGAAGATTGCCACAAGATGACAGCCGAGGAAATACTTCATAAAGTACCACAATTGATAAACTGTGCAAGAGACTTAGCAAGGTACTACAGTAAAAATGTGTTTTTTTGTGCCATTTGTGACAGATTGTGCGAAGTGTATAACGTCCCTCAAATGTTTGTTTTGAGAGCTTATTCATTGATTTTTGCGTGGGGCTACATTTGGATTATTTTACAATAGAAACCTAGATTTATTTCTGCACTATTTAGATTCATTTTCACGTTTAAAAACTTCATTTGTTTCGAGTTTGTACTGTATTAAATGTTTGAATTCTCCGACATATTATGTTAGAGTAATCCCAAAAACACATAAATACACAATTTTTTTATTTTGAACAATGACATTTTTTTTTCTTCCAAGGGTATTGACACTTGCTGATGAAAGTAAGTAATTGAGTTCTCATTTGTACTTCTTGGTATAGATGCATGAAGCCTTTTACTCACGAAAAATAATAGAGATAAAGCAACAATAGAGGCCACACCTTAATGTTATAAGATGCTTAATAAAAGTTAATTACATTTGGGAATAGCCATCTTCCATATGGTGCATTCAGACAGAGCACAGTGTAATAAAGTGCTTGTATTGGATTTTGATACGAATTGGGTCACTTTAAACCTTTTTATGTTTTTTTTCGAAATTCTTTTTCATGTTTTAACGCATTTTGCATTTCTCTAAATGTGCTCGGGTACTCCATAGATCTAGATAGCTCTTGACCTGTCTAATACAATTTACATTTTTGGCTTTGCAAAGATAAATTTCAGAGTTGCATGATTTGTAGCGTGACTATCATGTTATCGCCCAGACAATCCTTGCAAATTTTTTATGCTCTTCGCGTAACATGCCCTGACTTATCAAATGCATTTTGGCAAGGGAAGAACCTGGATCTTTTATAAGGGGTAGATCATACAGATTTCTATTTTTCCAACGAACAATTACCAAATTTTAAAAAGTCGTATCTCATAACTTGGAATGGGGGAATTCATCCAGTTATGAATATATGCGTTAGATGTCATGCACACGCCTATTCTTTCTTTCACGCAGAATTGTCATTTGAAAACATAAAATATGGTTTTGTCTAGGGTATGTGATGATCAGGTAAACGATATCACTGTGGCCAAACAAACATAACTCCATTAACATTTCCTACGCTTTAGTATTATAAATTAATTATTTTTATATTATAGATGAAGAGCCCGTTACGGTTCCACCAGAAATTCTTGCACGTGGACCCCAAGCACAAATCACTTACAAACAGGCTTTAAAAAGAGGAAAAATCCAAAACCGTCGCGTACCAGTAGTATTGGTTGGTCAAGCTCGCTCTGGAAAAACTAGTTTACTACGATCTCTTAATGGTGAGAAAGAACTCTTTGTGTAATTCAATGTTCCAATAACCTGACACTTTATCGACTATGTCACGTATTTACATCACCGATTTACAGACCATTGCGTTTTGCGAATCTGTAGGGTTTTATATAGGGTTTTTTTATAATGTGGCATTTTCTGGCAGCAAAACCATTTTATTATTTTAATTGCTATCTTTTCTTGTTTGTTTGTTTGTTTGCTTGTTTGCTTGCTTGCTTGCTTGCTTGCTTGCTTGCTTGCTTGCTTGCTTGCTTGCTTGCTTGCTTGCTTGCTTGCTTGCTTGCTTGCTTGCTTGCTTGCTTGCTTGCTTGCTTGCTTGCTTGCTTGCTTGCTTGCTTGCTTGCTTGCTTGTTTGTTTGTTTGTTTGTTTGTTTGTTTGTTTGTTTGTTTGTTTATTTATTCATTTATTTATATATTTATTTATTTATTTATTTATTTGTTTTTTGCAGGGGATGATTTCAACCCAGATGAAGACAGCACAATTGGAGCAAAACTTCAACGTTCCTTATCCAAAGTAGAAGACAGTGTGTGGGAGACAAAACCAGACAACGAAAATGTGCTTTTCAATCAATGTGTATCAGTAGAACTGGCAAAGAACTTGTTAAGTGGATCACCACTACATGATCAAGAAATTAACATCCTTGACAGTGAGGACGATTACGGAGATTATGACGTAACCAGAAACGACAACACAGTGGAAACAGATCTTACAGAACATCAGAGCGATGACACAAACCCTGAGCAAGTCGATCAAACAACAGAATATTTGCAAGAGAACACTGAAATGGCAGCTAAAACAACAACTATAACGATGGAAAGCGTTCAAATACAAGATGAAGTCCAGGTAGCCACAGATCTTCCCAGTGAAATTGTTTCATATACAGCAAGTATTTTGGAGAATTTTAACGATGAAAACCAAATAAAAAATAATCTATTTTTTGACACAATGGATTTTGCCGGGCAGCCCGTTTACAGTGTCACGCATCCGGTGTTCCTTCCTCCGAGAGCAACATATCTCTTGGTGCATAGTTTGGAAAACGCCTTACATGAGCAGTCAATTCCTATTGTTCGATCTGGAGCAGCAGAGAGAAAGATTGATGAGCATTACCCTCTGACAAACCTGGACCATCTAAAGTTCTGGTTATCTTTGATTGCTGCTAATTCCACACAAGAAAGATGTTCGCCAGTATTTCTTGTCAGCACACACGCTGATAAAGTCTCGAAAGATAATGCCTTAAAAACATCAAGGGAGACTCTCGCATTGCTCAAGGAGAAACACTTCCTACCAGGGCAGCACCTTGAGCTTGGCATATACACAGTAGATAACAGTGTCTCTGGAAAAGCCAGTCCAGAAGATCCCGGCATATCAAAACTTAAGGCAGACTTACGTGAGAAAGTCAAAGATCTTCCCCAATGCAAAGAAGACATTCCCATTCGATGGTTACGTTTTGAAAAAGAACTTAAGCGTCTTCGAAACAAAGGGAAAAAGGAAATGTCACCAAAAGAGGTCGAAACTATAGCTACGCGGTGTAAAGTCTTAAATAACGAGCTAGAGACCTTGTTAAACTACATGCATGACCTTAAAGTGATTATACACTTTCCAGAAACCAACACTATCATCATCGATACACAGTGGCTACTTGACATGTTTGCAAGAGTAATTACTGTTCAACCGATTGAATGCCACAAAGGATACGAAGATCAATGGCGAA
The DNA here is from genome assembly GCA_918843875.1 of Diadumene lineata. Taxonomy (NCBI): domain Eukaryota; kingdom Metazoa; phylum Cnidaria; class Anthozoa; order Actiniaria; family Diadumenidae; genus Diadumene; species Diadumene lineata. The sequence goes on along the minus strand of OU974075.1, from coordinate 4,393,451 downwards.
GACTGGAGCATGAAGGAGTAGTGGATATCCAGTTTCTCAAACACCTTTGGAAGGACTTGCTAAACGATGACACATCAGTTGAGTCATTAATCAACATCATGGAGAAGTTCGCCCTTGTGTGCAAGCAGCAGGATGGATCGCTTCTTGTGCCGGCTATGCTTCTTAATAGCAATACTGCTAAATCATGGGATGAAATCATGAAAGGAGCTTGCTTACCCTGTCCATTGGTGATAAGATTTGATAGTTCACATCTTCCCTTTGGCTTGTTTCCACGACTAGTAGTTGCAGTTGACAAGCTGTGTCACACGGAATGGCAGAGCTCAAGAAGACCACAACTTTTTGGGAATTATGCAAGGTAATGTACATTATATAAAAGAAGTGTTCTCAATAAACCTTTCCACATTCGCTTAAAAACAATAAATTTGTATGGAGTCTGGAGTGTATAAAATGCAGAGAATGCATGGATTAATACACTCAAGCCTCGGTGTCCATCTGTTGTTTGGTGACCATTCAAGTGAATGCGGGGAGGGTCTATTAAAAGTGCACTTAATGAATACAAAACTTTGACATGATCAAGGGCTTTGATATTTGAAAGTCTTGTTCCGAATGCTTCTTATCAGACTACAAGTATACATAGATCAGGGATGTTTAGATATATATAGTTTTATTTGAAGAGGGTAACTCAATCAATAGAGGCCCTAAAATGATATATGTCTTAGCAATTCATGCCATTTTCTAACTCCATAGGCTCACTTTCATATTGTAAGTGGTATCATTTCAATAACCAATTCTTATGTATTATATTGTCAGATTATGAACTAGAATAATAAATGTAAAACAACTGTTAACAGCTTCGTCAAAGTCCACTCTACTCTCCCTAGCTTTCACGAGGAGCGGTTCTAATATTAATTCAGCATCATTTTATTTTGCTTGTAGGTTTTATATCAACATTGATGGTGTTGAGGTGGACTTTATATTCTTGTCAGACACCAGTTCAATAGCAGCTGTCCTCTTCCTTGATGACCATGAAAACAACGACCAGTATTCTTATTTGTGTCAAGTCATATTACACTTTCTTTGTAAGATCTTGGACGATATGCTTCAATCCTTTTCATGGATGAGGGCTTTGAGATATGATTTCTGTATACCATGTCCAATCTGTGTTTGCTCCAGCTCTTGTAAAAAGCACAACAAAGTTGACTGTCATCGGGATTCCTGTGTCCACTATATACCAGAAGAGGAATTATCGAAGCAAAAACCAAGATGCAAGAGTTCTACCAGCCTGAACAATGTGATTCCAGTTGGAACCTATTCACACTGGTTTCCAAGATCGAGTCTCCAGGTAGGCACCAGATAACAAGAGAAGTTACTAAGTATAACTTACGAATTTTAAATTGCATGGTAGCAATGGTTGGAAGTATACCAAGAATGACAAACCGAATAGGTTAGTTTCTATCAAATATTAAGATAAAACTACGAGTTATTGATAGAACTAAAGCTATTTATTCTTCTTATTGTTTCTAGACTTTATTCTGTCAATTGCATAGTCATCATCTGAATAAATACATTGAGCAAAAGTACTGAAATGCTAGTTTTTAAAAGAGATATAGTAAATACATACTGGTTAACAACATCTTGACTTTGTTCAATATGAAATTTCGTTTTAGAATAAACGCCTCAAATAACAGAAAAATGTCCCAATTACCGGTTTTTGCAAGTATTTGTTTACCAGTAATATTTTGACATTGTAAATGTAAATTTGCTTGTTGTGCTCGTTCTAATGACATCCTACATTGTCTGGAACGTCAAACAATTTCATTAGGTTGGGAACATTGTGCCATTAGCTAGTTTGAAATACAATCCATCCCTGAATTTTACGAATTCAAAACGAAGTAATGGAACAAGTTTACAAGTTTATTTATACAAATTACATGTTTAGAGGTTCCAGAGACACGCAAGTAGTAAACAGTAGTTAGCGGTACAATGATTTTGACTACAGCATTTATTAATTCGTGGTTATATCCAAATAATAGATAAAAATCAACCAATTCAGTTTGTCATGCATACTTAATTTTTTTCAAATTGCCGCAGGCGAGACAATGGATTTCCCATGCAGATTGGCCTCTCATATTGTATATTATTATGAAGCTCCCGACATAGTACAAGTGTTTTGTGAAAGAAATTTGAGAATATCTTCATTGGATTTTGAGAAAATAAAGGTTTCACTTTATACAAATCAGGACATGTACAAATCTGTATCCTATTTACCGATGCTCTCATGGGTTGTAATTTTTATTGTTTTTGCTTAATGAACAGAAGAAAATGAGCTAACAGAACCTATTCCCAGATCCCATGAGGAGGCTCGCTAGTGCTATTTTTTAGAAACCAGGCTATTTCTAGTCTGTTAATAATCTCCGTAAAACATTTTTTTCAAGAAAAAGACGACTGGGGAACATGTTGATATATCCAGCATAGTTAAGTTTTTCTTTTGCAAATAGATGGAGCTTCTTTTTTAGTTTCGACGCCAGCACAAAATTTGTGTATTTCTTCTCTGGTGAATCTGACCAACCACGTTATGATGTGTGCAAAGCCCAGTATGGTGGATACTTAGGTTCTCTTAACTCATTTTCTCTTGCTTTTTCATTATGAATGAGATTTCCAAATATTTTTATTAGGAAGGAAAGGAAGAAGCTGCTACCATTATGGTGGCATCGAGTATCTCTCCAACTAAACCCAAAGGTTAGTTTTGCGTAATGGTTGCGCAAATGACCAACGCCCTCATCGGAAGGCAATATTTCTTTTAATAGTATTTATGAGATAAGGTAACGCGCTAGTTGCTAGTTGCTAGTTGCTAGTTGCTAGTTGCCAGTTGCCAGTTGCGTAAATCGTAAAATGACATAAGATATAATATAAAAATACCGGCATAATGGAAAATCATTTTTTTTGGCTAAATTAACAACGCAGTTTATAATATCGGATAAAACTCAAGACTTCTTCGTTTTCAATGGACGTCATCAAAAGTGTAACAAATTCACTTTTAATCGAATAGAAACATCCCCACTATATCGTATAGCTAACCATTATAAAATTAAATTATGAAGATATGGGTCCGAAAACGTTCACTTGCGAGATATCTAGGTCCAAATCTTGTGTCACGTAATTCGAATCGAAGGATAAATATGGAGATAAATTCATCTCTGTTATAAGGTTTTGGCTTACATAGACCCCTGGTGATTCAATTAATTACACAATCAAAAAAATAATTTAAAATACTGCATTTGCGACACCATACATTTTTACCAAATAATACGAATTTTTGATCGTCGATAGTTTAGCATCTACTCTCTTTAGAAGCTCCAAATGTGGCAGAATTACGTTAGTTGAATGCTCTTAAATGATATCGATGATTTTCAGTAGCATTTTTAACAGCTTCACAACTTGCCAGGAAATGTCAGGATGTGACGTCATCCTTTTTATGAAAGGTCCACTCAGGTCCACACCTTGACCATGTTCCCCGTGTTGCGATCAAAACCTGATTTTAGGAGAAGTCAAACTGATTTTAAGTAAATGAACATAAAGTTATAGTTTTCTTCGATTTTTAAAAATCGATACCGATCTGTTTTACTTCAGTACAAACCAAGGACTTGGGATTCCTGTGTAAAAACTACATAATGTCCATAAAAGAACAAACGCATTTATTGCTTACTACTAAAAAAATTGCACTTTTTATTACTTTTTGATTACTTTTTTATTACTTTTTTGATACCATCTTTTTATATAACGTCCCCAAATATATTTTGTGGGAAACGGGATCGTTCTACTTTCTTTCGCGAGAAACTACCTTAGTGGTCAAAAATGCGAAACGTTCGGAAATGTAAATGAATAACGTAGACATAGAATTGATTTAGTACCTCAAAATATCAATGTATTCTCTCAAAAAACGTTTTCCCGTGGAATTTAGGAACAAAGTTTGAAATTTAAAAAAAAATATATCAAGATATACGGCCACTCAAGCTGAACACTTTGCTTTTAATTTCAATTTTAATGTTCTTTTCTTTTTTCTTTTTCTTTTTCTTTTTCTTTGATGAATGCTAAGAAAATATCATTCAAGGATAGAGCAGTCTTTCGTATAGCAGGCGTACGTTCATTTATTCATTTATTACAAAAATGGCAACAGCAACTGGCAACTAGCAACTAGCAACTAGCAACTAGCAAGTTACCCAAGCTGAGTATTTATGCACTTAATACATAAATTAAGCAGTATGGTCGAGTGGTTTCACCACTGGTGTGCTGAAATTGTTGTGTTTCAAGGTCTAGAACCTCTATGGTTACCACGATATCTGCATTTGTCTTGTTTCCGATTAAGAATTTTTATAGCGGGGGGGGGGGGGGGATGATTTTTGGTTTTGAAAAATATAAACGAGAAGGGAATAGCTTCAACCTAGAGCGATATGTCCTTATAGTCAATTTTGCCTGTGGATCTTTTTCATTGTCCATTTTCCAGTTCTTCATTGCTCAGGCTAGGCCTCGATAGCATGTGATATATCCTTTTGTGCTATATACTTCCCGTACACACACCCACAAATAATATAAATATTAATTTGTCTGCGTTCTTTTGTTAACTAGCCATCTACACAATTCAGTCCCATCCTAAACAATGAATCTGTTATTATATATTATACCAAAATTAGAAGACCAATAGGAATTTTTTCCATATCTATCAAACAGAATGAGGCCCTTTATCTTCCATGCTCAAAGTGATGGAGCATAAATTTACGTATGCTGTTTTGTTTAGGTGATCTGTGCAAAGAGCTCATCCCACTGGTACAAATTTTGTCTATTTCCACGAAACAAGCAACTGAGAAAGCCAAGGAAATTGTTGTACAATTGGGACTTGACAAACACAGTGTTAAAGATCCACCAATCGATATTCTCCAGAAGTGCCGGGCATTTTACAATTATTTGGTTGCTGAAGAAAAGACCGACATTATAAAGGCGATGAAGAATGTGTTTCCAGCTGGAATGACAGGTTGGTTCATGAGTGTTTGTGATATTTTGTTTATATCTAACATTTGAATTTGGTTTAAAAAATACAAATTACGATGACGACAACGTGCACTTGTAAGCTAAACGTGCAGTGTTCAGATTGGATATTACGGATCCCAAGTAGAGGATTCCGAATTTCAAAAACAGGCATTTTTGGTAGATTCCGGATTCCTGATTTTATTTTTATTTTATTTTTATTTACAGCGCAATTGACAATCCACCAATTGCGTTATATGAAGTGATACATGAATATTAAAACTAACCCAACAACTTCGATTTATCTTTAAGGTCCTCTCCAATTCAAACCACATCTGCTGGTAAAAGACATGCCATGTAAGATAAAAATAGATCTATCCCAAGAATTGACAGGTATAATAAGAGAAAATTGAACTTAATAGTGCTTCGTTACTGTTCTACATCGATAACAATTTTGCCACATGTTCTCGTTAACTTCCATGACTGTGTAAAGAAAAAAATATATCCAATTTTTCGTTTGTTGATACATTGGTTCTTTTCATTTATGATGAAGTTTTAGATATTACAGGAAAAAAAATTACCGGAAATTACATTCGAATATTTGGGGAACGTCTTCAAAGGTTGGCAGTAATTTTTTAATGAGAAATAATTGCATGGAACTTTTCAAAAATTTAACTGGGCATGGATTTTCACATGAATTAAAATTCCGATCAGATTAACTAATCGCTTACCATTATTCTTTGAAAGATCCAACCGAATTTACATCAACAATTTTTTATACACATGCCTCGCGCAAAGAAATACTATTGCAACTCATCAAAAGCACATCTTTTTTTACTACACACCAGACTTTCACAACAAACCAAACGAGTTCCTTAAAACTACACACACATACAATCAATTCAAAAAGGTCATCAATAACCAACTGTTAGGAACTTATTTCTATCCCCTTCATTTCTGTTTTAGGTATAAATGAAAATGTATGGAAGATATTTGCTCAAGATGAAGTAAAATTACCGCCACGTAAAGTCAACTACTATAACAGAGCAGAAAATCCTGTGCTTAAAATCTTAAACGAGCATTGTGGTGATTGGACTATGCTGCGACTCTATGATGCTCTTGTTGCCAGTGGAGCCAAAGCAATTGCAGATGAATACCTTTGACTAATGTACAGTTAAGAGATCCCATTGTCAAGATATAGATCAAGACAACTAAATAGTCAGTGACCTAACAACTATAATTCAGGGATGTTCCCTTCAGAAGGCAACGTTAATTAGCACTATATATAGAAATATTTACCAATAATTGGATGAGGCTGAGCATGATACGAAGAATAGGCCATCTGCATTATGGCGTCATTTTACTAGAACTACCAGCATTCTTTGCGAGTTGTCTTTCATATTCAAATTCTTAATCCTTTTAGAGATTAACAGAACAATTATTGCCAATTACGCTACAAAAGAAAGTAAGCAAAGCATTCTGGTAGTTGTAGTATATGACGCTATAATACAAATCGCCTATTATGCAAACCAAGTATTCAGTTACCTGATTCCGAGCTTTGCATAATTCTCTTTATATCATGCGAAAGCCGAATGAAATAGTTGGTTTATTATTCATTTAAAATATTCATAACAAACACACAATAATAACAAGGTGTAAGTTAATTTTTTTTTTTCATAAAAACTTAAAATGATTAAAACATTTGACAAAAGGTCATTCTCGCCGTCCAATAATGTTTCATATTAAGGACCTTAAGCATGAAAACGAGAGAGACGAGGACGAGTTTGGACTATGTTTTTGTTGAAAATACATGTGCATTGGGTCATGTTTAGTCAAAACGTCTTCACGGTTGACAACGACTTGTTAAAATGCAACATTCACCTCAAAGGAAAACTTAGGGCACATGTGCGTCAATTATGGTTTATGGCAACTTGTCGTCGTCTTCGCCTCTCGTCCTCAATCTTAAGGTCCTTATTGTACTGAAAATGACGTCCTCTTCCAATAATTTATTTAGCACATACGAGCTAAGTGCGCGATTGCAGGATATTTATACATACACTATAGATTTCGTAAGAAAAAATTGCACCAGTTGGCTGATTTGCACTCGTTTGCATAAAGTTTCTGCACTCACGCATACAATAACTAGTCGAGCAAATTTCAACCAGTTGTTTTTAATTCAGTATGTCATTTAGAAGTTCTCATAAACCCGTGAAATAATTACTAAATTAACAGACAATAACGTCTTCATTGTTTTCCTCTGTTTAATAGCTATTCTCTGTTTGATAGTTACTGGTATTAGCTGTTTCACGGGTTTATGAAAACTATTTTACATCAGGTTTTACATTAGTATACGTTCATTGTATGAGTTGAATTCTCTGATTCCATGAAGTGTGTGGTTAAATTGAGACTTTGATGCCGTGGGAGCAAAGGCACAAATGACCAAAGTTTTCCTTTTGTTCTAAAGCTAATTGTTTGTGGGAAAATCGCCTCGATTGTAGACCTTATATAGCCAAATGAAATATTAAAACAATTATTAATACTAATTTTTTAGATTTTTTTTACTATTTTACAGTTACAATTTCTACTATGAGCGTTAAACTTGGTATGTACCGTGTACTGAGATTGTAGACTCACTCAACAAGTTATTAATTACACCATTATTCTTCGTTTTCATGTGACGTCATCAAATGTTTGACAAATTCATTTTCAAATGATAGAAATCTTTGATCGACAATAATTCAGCAACTTTTCGCTCTCGAAGCTCCAATTACGTTGTTTTTAATTCTGTCAATGGATATGATGTAGTTTTTTTTTAGTGGGATTTAAAATAAAACATTTTGCCTGGATTATCACGTGGTTACAAACGAAGAATCGATGACTTATTTTGCTGATTCCCGTCTTGTTTTTTTATTTTTTATTTTTTGCTATGACTTTCCTTCTTTTCAATCCTTTCTTTTGATTTTTTTAAAGGGTTTCATTCAAACCTCGTTTGAGTCTTCAATTAAGGTGCAAAGACCAACTTTAACAGTTCAATATTATTAATTTTTTTCATTTTTCTATCAATTGTAATGCTTGTTTCGTTCGAAATGATGTGTTTTAATTACAACAGTGATAATCGAACGATATTACATACCCGATGGCTTCTATTGATTTCGGGAGGAAAAGTTCGTCGCTTGTTGTTAATTGGCGCTATACTATCTAATTGGCAATTATCGATCATGACGTGGAAATTGTAATACAACGATGTAAAAAACCCATCACCTCTACTCGGTTAATGCTTTCACCTCTAAGGAAGATGGCAAGAGAATCAGGGTGCGCAAATACTCTTGGGAAGATAAACCTTTTCACTTCCATTTTCTATTCTCTTCTTCCCATGATTCAATGTGTGATTGTTATAATCCCATCAATCTTTGCGTTCGTACTTTGGACGTGCGGAAAAGCAGTTGGGTACGACTCGGCAACGATTTACAGCAAGATATAGTAACTTTGTAAGGAATATTTTCTATGCTTCCTCCTCCCAGCCTTCATCGTTATGTTTCCTTTATTGTGCTTTATAATATAGATTCATTCTTACGCGCGCTCTGATTGGTCGACGAGCGTGCATTATTTCACCGGTAAAAGCACGCTCTCAAAGGAACGGCAAACTTGAAAGCTCAATATTTTTTCCAAAATGGTAGGAGAAAATAGTTTTTTGTTGCGATAAAATTCACTAAATTTAATTCAATTGCAAAGCAAAACAAGTCACACATGACACAATAACAAACACATGAAAACACGGCGAATTTGTCTTTATTTCATGAATAAAACTATTGAAAGACTACATTCAACTACTAGGAGCATCAACTCACTCAGTGTAACCCAGTTTCATAATAAAATGCATTTTAAGTTTACAAAATTGAAGAAAAATTCACATAAATGCAGTTCACGTTGTTATATTAAGAGAGACTTTGCCTCAGAACCAGGCAGGCTTCCTATGAATCTGTGATACACCCTACTGGACGGATTTTCCAGTCAAAATTTGTAGAAATATAATCCATTGTCCTGGTGACACAACCATATTTAAAACTAGTCAAAAAAAATATTTTTTCGAGAAATTATGAGGTTTCACGTAAGGACAGTTCGAGTGTGATTCCTAAATTATTGAATATCATAGATCCGGCGGGTTTTTCGAACACAACTCAATAACAGTTCTATACTTCTAATAATTCTCCATGTAGTTGTGAAAAAAAATTGTGTAAAGTTTTACAGCCAAATTCGTTGTATCGCGACCCGCCGTTTCAAAACGTTGTTTTGATTTGGTCTTTTCTGAACCGCCAATCATTTGCAGGGGCGGAGTTTATTTTAAATTAACCAATGATAGAACGTATTAGGTCAAGCTCCGCCCCATGAAATTGATTGACGGTTAAGAAAAGACCAAAATTAAATCAAAGTTTTGAAACGGCGGGTCACGATACAACGAATTTGGCTGTAACACTGGAAAAATATAGGGTCACAAATTGTGTGAATATTTGAGAAAAATGCTAGTCGCCCATACAGAGTAATTGCTATTGGAAAGCAATTTTATATATTTGAAGTCACCATATCACGACAAAATGTCCAAAATAAACACCAAAACTCATATATTCCACCAGATTTGAAATACTCACAGATTCTCTTGATGAAATATGTAAATACACAAGCTTTGAAGTGGCTTTGAAGCTATCATCACGATCGATTACAATCGAATGAGACCACAAATCCTTGTTATTCTATCGTTTTGACCATCTTTATCGTTTGAAAACCTCTCATGGTAGACTTTTTTAAAGCAGAAATGTATCGAAGGTGAAAAAGTGTCGAAAAAAACGGAATCCATCTCGGTAATTGTATATTTTAAAAACACAATATCAGCAATCTCCGGTTGCTCTCATACAGCTCGTTACCAGTCCGCAAGATTTTCAACAACATAAATGCACAGGAAACCCATGCAGATACGATTTGTGAAATGTTATAAAGGAAAAACATTTTTTATCGGTGTTCCATTTTAAAAAAGTCTTAAAGATATCATTGACTTATCAATTAATTGATTCATTCATCCATTATGCTTTCATTTATTCAATCAATTATTCATTCATTCATCCATTCATTGATTTATCAATTCATTCATTAATTCATTAATTCATTGATTTATCAATTCATTCACTCATTCATCATGCATGTACAAACTTATTTATTTGTTTACATATTTCTTATTTATTGGTTTATTATTGCTCACTCATTTATTTCATAATATACTTTCTTGTCTTGTGCGTGTGGGAGGGGGGCGGGCTGGGGGATGGCTAGTGGGGGGGGGGGGGGAGGAAGGGGTGGAGGGGAAGCGGATGGTAGGATATTTTATTTTATTCTGACTGGTTGTTGTTGTTGTTGTTGTTTTTTTTTTCGCCCTAATTTTTGTAATTTTTTTCGAATTTTTTTGCCTTGCGTTTCTTTTTATTCCCGAACTGCACTAAAAGATGAAGCTGGAGCTAACAACAGAACTTAACTGAAAACATAAAATGACAGATCAGATAGTGTTCCAAAGCTAAGTAAGGAACGTTTATTTAGGATATGGAGTCGATTACTAATAAGTGGAAGATGTGCTACCACTAAACCACGGCATAACGAGCTATTACGAGTGTGTTATTCAATATTATTGAAAATTAGAGCCTAAGAAAGTCATGCTCAATCAAAAGCTTATTTGTGTGGTCTTCACAATGTTGGCTTTGAAACAACCGGCGCTGACGTAGATTGTAGCGTGAAGCTGTTCTGAGGATGACTTCCACTTCTTCTTCATTGTTCTCTTCGTGAATGGTAGTTGATGATGGTAGCTTTCCAAGCCTCTTCATTGCTGCTAACTTAGAAAAGTAGCTAGTAATCTGCTGAACAGTTAGCCATTCCCTCTTTCAAAAGACTTTCTTGTCGTTTGCATCACGCATTTGCGCAGATGTTTCTTGGGGCGTCACTTTTCTACCTGTTTCTTCTTCTACTAAAACTGTCCTAGGAGAAAGTCTCTCACTTTTTGGGAAAAGCGCTTTCCTTGTTTGGATGTGGATAACGCCCATCACTCGTCAACAGTATCACATGAGGTGGACGTCGTACCTTGTATGGTTAGATTTACTGGGTTAATTGGCAGATTTAATCGATGTGCACTTTTGCGCCCATTTTCATCGCATTGTCATACTGCGATTCTTCGTACAGTTTGAAGGAATGTATCCCAACATCAAGGTGTAGCTCAAAATTACGCCGCTATTCATAAATCCATTCATTTATTCATTCTTCCATAGATCCATTCATTTATTCATTCATTGATTCATTCATTTGTTTATTCATTCGTTTGTTTATTTATTCATTCATTTAGTCATTCATTCATTCATTCATTCATATGTTCATTCATTCATTTCGTTAATTTCATTCATTTCATTTTATTACCTGCTTAGTCGAGTATTCCTGGGTAATTCTGTGGGTTTTTAAGAATTTCATACATATTCCTGAAATATTCCATGTAATGAATATTGAGCTGACGATATTTACTTGTTTTCAAATGTTTCAAATTGTTTGATAAGTTTAATCCAGTACAATATACGTACCATGATCAATTTCACATAATATATGCCACGTCCTGTATATCTCTATGGACATTTTTTTAGACACACCCCTGACTGGCTTTTGCTTATGTTGTAACTATGTGTTGGGTGTTTGCATGTTCGGCTTGCTCGCCATCCTAGTTTAAACTGACTTCGATGTTGAGGGCAAACATTCCAGCTCTCAAAAGGCAAAGTTCCCCATTCATTGACTCCTTCTTGGGATGATTTCTAGCAACCGCGTAAGTGGTCAGAAAAAAGGTTTTTTTTGTGCATGATTTGAGGGGTACTGAAATAGTATCTCCCTTTCTTCTGGGTGGGTGGGCAATTTTTTTTGTGCAGGATATTCTTTTTCCCATGTGATGGTTGTGCATGATATTTTCTTCCTCTTTGCACGATATTTTGTATTTGCACATCTGCCGTGCACGACATTTTTTTCTCTGTTTAAGGCTTTGCTCCCCCCTCCCCCGTCAAATATCTAATGGTCCGTCCCTTACGAAACCTTATGTAGTAATGTCTCGTTTGTCACAGTCAATTTCTGATTTATGCAAAATGTAAAAAGACGTGTCATGATATATTTCACACACTCTAGCATTTTCGATTGAATTGAGACGTCGAAGGTTAAACAATTGTTATGGTCGACTTTGAAATGATTGAAAAAGATGGCAAATTGAACCGGAGACACAGGAGAAATTTTGAAGCATTCATAATGTTTGCCGGCAACCAATTACAGTAATATGGTCACCAAAAACAACATTACGGTCCCTGTATGTGAGCTTATCGAATAATAAATAAATACTGCAAGAACTATTGATAAGAAATACCACAAACAAATTCCCGAAAGCATAACCATCGTAATGACAAGCAAAAGAAGTTTATGAAGGTTTAAAGGTTAGTATAGTCAGGGAGCAAATGTCCAAAAATAAAGTCCCGTGGGAATTTTGTGATGAAAGCAAGCGACTTAGCTAGTTGTGTTAAGGGGACCTTAAGGAACATTGGTTGTCGGCATTTTAGTAATTTGCACTGACGACTTTTAGCGAGCATTTTAGTTATGACATATATCCTTAAGCATGGAAACGAGGCTCTGATTCTTGAAGGCTTTCATTTACAGTTGAAACCCACCAAACTTAATCATACTTTACATTTTTATGTGATGAGCAAAACTAAATGTCTTGATGAAGTCATAATGTTGATCACGTGACTATACTGCATGGAAACGAGGCTGTGATTAAATGCACTTGTATCATCTATTTATCGCTACTAAAACTACAGAATACTGTATATTTACATTTGCTTAGCACCATCAACCTAAGAGTCGTCTTACACAATTAAAATATAATAAAATTGATAATGTGACCATAAAATCATGGGAACGAGGCTAGATCAAAAATAGCTTATAATTACATGGATCATCTATTTGTTGCTAGAACAGCTGTAAAACTACGGAATACTTTATAATTACACTGTATTAAGCATATGTTAAGCACTATTTGATAAAAATCATCGTTATTTTTGTCTTCACCATCATCATCGGATTGTGTCACAGGTGTCAGAACAACAGAGTCCATCCTTACATCATTGGCATCTACTGGTAAAACCATTTCTCTTTTTTGTATTCACACTTTTCTACATAGGTAACTGCAGCAGGTTGAAATAACTGCTGGTTGAAATCTTGTGTCACAGGAACCCATGCATCTTTTAAGGGGAAATATTCATTAGTAAAAAAGAACAAGCAATTCAATATGGTAAGTTCAAAATAACATATTCTATAGAAATGACTTGTTTTCTAATGAAAATCGATAATTCTCTGGTGAAGGCAACTCGGGATTTTGGACCCTGGCATGTTTGCAAATCATTGCCTGGTTGTGAGCTCTCATTATTGCTTCCTTTCACGCTGCTTGTGTTGGAGGCAGTCTTTAATTCTGCTTCAGCTTGTCAGTCCTCTCAAACAGTTGCCACTGTAGTTCTTTCACATGGTTGATTGGAGTCTTGGCTTAGAAATATTTTCATACAAGCTTCTCTATCGAGGCAAGCATCCTTGATATTGGCAGCACGGGAGCACCTATATCTGTAAGTCCAGTGATGATATATTCATCAACTACAATTAGACTTTCCAACAACATAGTTTCCCTTTATCAGCAAAACCACTCCAGGCATGAAATCCTGGAAGCGCTGTGCACAGTTTTAGCAGGTCCCAGCGAATGTACTTTAGGACCAAGTGGTATACGCTGCCCTCTTCCAGTAACGAACTTGGTATCGTCACACAACTCTGGGAATTGCCTGAGAGCAAATGTGATAACGTCAGTATCAGTATGTCAATGCTCGTAGCTCCTGATGTTGTGGCATCCATAGCATGAAGCAATATCTTGGTATCAGCTTCTTCTTGGTTGCTGCTTAGAAATGCATATCTTTGTGCATTGCTTTACGTTGGCTTGCCCATCCCACTACAACACGAAGTCCACTTTCTCCTCCTCTCTATAAGGTCTTGCTGGCAAGATAATGAGTTAGTTTCTCTGAGCCTCTGCCATGACATCAATGATAGATATTTTAATGGGAGTAACTTCTTTGCCTATAGGGACTTGGATGTTCTCCGGAACTTCATTACCAGTAGGTAACTTCTCAAGTATTTCCATTAAGGTGCTCTTTGTGGAACATCGACCTTGGTACTACTGAGAACTCATACTGTCACACAGATTATTTGATGTCAATGTCTAGTCGTGTTTCGCAGATCATCATCATTCGCGCAAAGAGAATGTTATCTTCATTGAACTCGATTGTTTTGTCCGGTGCTTTAACTTTCACCAATTGACAGGTACGTTTCCACGTCAGACACCTGCGTTTCCTTATTGGAGACCAGATGCTGAAATCTATTGACTGGATCTGGACTTATGACCAATGGCACTTTGCTGACACATGTAATTCTTAACATTTTCAGGAGCTTTTATCTTAGTGGCCAGGCTGAAAAGGTCATCGCTTTCTTCCAAAAATGGATTTTTAAACCCTCTGCACTCAAACTGCTCAATATCTCGCTTTTGACGGGATAATACAGCATCAGTGAATGCTTGGATTTAGCTTGTTCCGCTAGCTTAGTCACACTCAGTTGCAAAATTGTTGGGGCTTCGACAGTTTTTTTCCGTCTTTTTTCGAAACTTCTCCACTTTTATGTATACACAGTTTTCATCTGCTTCAAAATATTTCCACTTAGAATTTACAGTGCATGGGTTCCTGTGATCACAACATTTCAACCAGCAGTTATTTCACCCTACTGCCGTTATCTATCTAGAAAAGTGTGTCTGCAAACAAGAGAAATGTTTGACTAATAGATGCCAATGATGTAAGGATGGACTTTGTTGCACTGACATCTGTGACAGAAATTGACGAGATACCTGAATCGTCATCCAATGATAATGGTGAAGACAAAAATAACGATGATTTTTATCAAATAGTGCTTAACATATGCTTAATACAGTGTAAATATAACGTATTCCGTAGTTTTAAAGCTGTTCTAGCGACGAATAGATGATCCATGTAATTATAAGCTATTTTTAAACTAGCCTCGTTCCCATGATTTTATGGTCACATGATCAATTTTATTATACTTTAATTGTGTAAGACGATTCTTAGGTTGATGGTGCTAAAAAAATGTAATTATACAGTATTCTGTAGTTTTGGTAGCGATAAATAGATGATACAAGTGCATTTAATCACAGCCTCGTTTCCATGCAGTTATAGTCACGTGATCAACTTTATGACTTCATCAGGACATTTAGTTTTGCTAATCACATAAAAATGTAAAGTATGATTAAGTTTGGTGGGTTTCAACTGTAAATAAAAGCCATTAAGAATCAGAGCCTCGTTTCCATGCTTAAGGATATATGTCATAACTTAAATGCTCCCTAAAAGTCGTCAGTGCAAGTTACAAAAATGCCGACAACCAAATTGATGTTCCTTAAGGTCCCCTTAACACAACTAGCTAAGTCGCTTGCTTTAATCACAAAATTCCCACGGGATTACATTTGCTCCCTAACTAGTACATCTAAAATGAGTTTTCGTGTTTCATGAAATTTTTAGTTCGATCGACATCTTTGTACGTAGTGGCATATATATCAACTATGCTTGAAACCATCCAGTTAAGATATATATATCTTTAATTTTAACAATTGTGCCGGTTTCTAGGAATATTAGTAAAATAAGGCTGATTTCAAAGCTCAATTTTTAGGAAATCTATCAGCATATCTTATATATTGCCGAAGTAATTAGTGTGTTGAAATGCATGTATTGTATGTGTTGCACTTGCATAGTAAAATGACTAGTTCCTCAGTCATTTCAATTTTGGTTATGCTTTTACTTTATCGGAACAAATGACCTTTTAATTAGTTTGGTTGTTGTTGTTTTTTAATCAAGCAGCTTCACTAAGACCAATTTTTGGGCCGGCGGGCAGTTTGATATGTGATTCTTTAGTACCCCAGCATATTCAGTCTTTTTCCAACTTTTTTAGACAAAAAAAAAACTTTGATTAAATAGTATAATATCATCATTCTATCAAAGTATAGTCTTGTTCTAGCTGACTTTTGTAATCATTTATAAAACGGATGTAACTTAGACGTGAATTCTCGATGTAAAAGTTATATAAATAAATATATATATACGTTTGAGGCACGCATGGGAATTCGCTGTCAAATAGCTCAAGGCAAGGCTAAATTTATTCATTTTCCTTCCCTCTAAGCAGAAATTATCAGTTCTACATGATTTCTTAACAAATTTTCAACACGATGGCTTTTATAAATCGAACGAAAACAGGGACAAATTCAAATAAGGTAAAATATTTGTTTTCTGTTATGTCACGTGACATCGTCATATGCTAGAAAATTCATCTTTGTTTTCAGTTATTTTTCGCTTTAAAAACACAACTTTACAAGCTTTTTTTGCAGAAAATATTGTCCCAAAGTTATATCTAGACGAATATGATGCAAGTTTAAGAGAAATACCCGCCGGATAAGAGCAATAATTTTTTTTGTAAGGTCTATTTTAACGTTTTATTTCAAAGTAAAAAAATAGTAGTTACTTGTGCTGTTACAAAACTTAGAAAATTTAACCTTATGCAAATTTAATTTACAGAACGTGCTTAATAGATAAATTTTGAAACATCTTGAAAATATGGATTCAAAACACTGATTTAAAAAGAAATAAGAATCATTTAAACTTAACGCTCATTTTTCAGTATTTTTGACCATTTTTCACCTGAAATATTCGTATCCTTCTCACTAAAAAGTTTTTTACTGATGAGCCAAAAAAATTACCCCAAAGCATTTAGTTTATTAAGTTGTACAACCAAACTAATTTGCAAGGAAATCCCTCATGGTTGATGTATCACTCTTTGCATGCTTTTCAGGCAAAGTCTCTCTTAAGGGTCCTGATTACTTAAGCAAAAAGTCATCACGATTTTTTCTTAGAAAGATATTTTATAGATAATTTATCAATTAATCGAAAAATGGATAGAAATCTATATGGTCCCGAGCCCGTTTTCGAGATAAAAATTTTTGAACGGAACCATGTTTTGACATTTTTGAAGAACAAATGACGAAAAATGCATTTTTCACAAAAAAATTTATTACTCAAAAACTAATAAAGCTATTGACGTAGTCTTTACAGGCAATCTCACCCAGACGGTATTTTACACAAATATGGGAAAATAAATTATATATGTTTTAAAATTTTGTCAAAATTTACAGTTTTGTTTTCGTCTGTGACTTAAAATCGCTTTGAAAAGTGAAACCCTAAACTACTCACTATCGCGTGTAATGTTGAAAAGTCATCAGGATTTTTTCAAATCTTGTCAAAAGAAAGATTTTTACAAAATCTTTCAGAAAAAATGAAGAAAAATATAGAGTCCCGCGCAAAAAGTTTGGGTTTTGGCTGGTTGAAGTATAATTTTCGAAGGCTCATTGTGTTATTCTTATGTTGGCTTTTGGCGGGATTTGGCGCGCGCGCGGCGTTCTCAGCGGTAAATTGCTCGCGGGCACAGGTTTCAAGCGTCGTTGTTGTTCTAAAGTAGTCAGGACCCTTAACTAGCTGTGATTTCCAAAAACAAAAAACTGGAGTTTGTGTGACAACCAATCAAAGCGAAGTAAAGCATTGCCGTAGGAAAGCATGAATCTGATAAATACGAACAATTTAAGTGTAAACATATCACAAAAACTCGTCAATTAAACAAATAAACATTTTAAATACAGAAAAAACAATTCTTTATCATATAACAGACGTTTTTGTATCTGTAAAAATATTTAGAATCATTCAATAAAAGCGATGAAACACAAACTTAATTTGGACGTTGAAACTGGTTTACCTAGAGTTGTCGCTTTTTCTCCGATAATCTCCAAATTTCCTCGAGTAAAACATGCTTAAAATCCCTCTCAAATTGTCCACATTGCAGAGTTCTTTACCAAGAAAGCTAAAGAATCATATGCTTGAGATGGTTTGATTGAGGTTTTCTTCAAGTTATAGTTTTTGTAGCGATAAAGTAATCAGGAAATTTCCCCTCAAGCAAGCGACCAACTGGCTAACATGATCTTCACAACAACTCCGATCGATTTACCATCTCACATATCAATTTATCCATATTCCTTTCGTGTAGAATATTTTCAACAGTTAAAAAACCCTTGGTCTTTGTAAAAACACGGAAAAAAACATGTTAGAGCCAAATAATTGAGATTTAGTATTTCTCTCCTGCACGATCTCCAAGCAAAACTGAGTTTTGAAATCTTTTGGCCTTTCCCTTATAACGAGTAATCTGATTGGTCTATCCTAACACTTTGAGAGAATTGAGCTTCTCATCAGCTGAGTAAAATTTTCCGCTTGTATTAAAAGCATCTCAAATTTGTTTAAAAATTACTTTCTATATTATAAAAGCAATAAAGGATGGATTTCGCTAACGCTCGTGATTTTCTTAGGCCTCTTTTCGTGTTCTCCCAAACATCCCGCGTGCATTATTTCACCGATAAAACACAGAAATCCATTATTTATTGCTTAAAAAACTGTTGCCACCAACGTCTACAACTATTAATTATATACATTCAATGAAACTATCAAACACGTGACTTATATGGGACTAGAACGATGTTAGCTACAGATATATATATGTAGTAGAATAAAGTAAATCAAGGCCACACAACTTGCAACTATAGAAGCGCTGTGTATTCAGACGTTTCGGCTATATATATACATGTAGACATTTTGCGGGAATCAGGATCGATCTATTTACTTTTTGGGGAAACAGGAATAGCCTAGTATTTTATTGGGAATTTTGATTTCAGCTTTTTGCGTTCACATTAATCTGTCTATTCCTTCAGCCGTGAACCATTGAATTCAGATAATTGTTTAATGTGATTTGGGAAATGGTCAAATATATATAATCTTACGTGAAACATGATTGCCTTTATTTTTTCAGTTTCTGTGAATGTGAAAAAGATTTCAGGATTGTAGTAGCCAAAGAATGTTACGTGCATGTGTGTCCACAGGGATATAAGGGACCCTGTTTAGTGTATCTTGGAACATACACCCCTAGCTAAAGGGCGACGTTGTAGCATATCGGAATATAACTGTCTAACTGTTATATAGACGCTGTAACTAGCTAGCTAGCACACATTTCTTACGTTACTCATTATATTATAAAAAACCCATGGATGTTAGTTGAACGGGCAACTCTTTTTATGTTGTTAAAATCCCACTGCGCAGAATTTTGCTTTGTTTGCCTTGCGTTACTTGTTTTGATGCTTTATTCTGAGAAGCCCAATGGAAGGTCAAAAGGTGTCTTTGTTTGGTTTCAACATCAAATAAAATGAACTTTTTGCAAAGGAAAGAACTCTAACTCAGATTGATGTAAAAGGTAGGTAGAGCCTCGATCATAACGTAAAATCTAACACCTTTTCATGCAATTTCAACCAGTTTTACTTCAGTATGTCATGTAGAAGTTCTCATGAACCCGTAAAATAATTGCTAAATTAACAGACAATATATAACGTCTTCATTGTTTTCCTCTGTTTAATAGCTATTCCCTGTTTGATAGTAACTGGTATTAGCTGTTTCACGGGTTTGTGAAAACTATTCTACATCAGGTTTTACTTTTAGTACACGTTCATTGTCTGAGTTGATTTTTCGATCGAGATTTATTTGTTTGCAGTACGTACTTGTTTCTTAATCGATACTAAAAAAACATAAGAAATTATCGCCAACTTATCAGAATTTTAAACTTGATGTGAGATGCGTAATAATTAATTTGCACAATTCTCTGATCCAATGAAGTGAGTGGTGAAACTGAAGACTTTGATGCCGGAGGACAACACATCCGTAGTCAAAGTGGTGGAAGTGCTCCTCGTCCCTCACGAGCATTTCGTGCGCCGACGTAATGGCCACGATATCTTTCCAATAGTGTAATATTTTCATTAGACCTGTTCTGACTTGTCCTTTCCTCCAAACTATAGATTATGGATTTGTTGGCTTTTGCCAACATTTATTGAGGAAATGTCATACAGGGATGCGCATCAGACTTTGAAACCTCGTCCAGTCCCCATTGTTGACCTCGAAACATTAGACTTCGCAATAATTAAAATCCACCAAAATGGCCTTAAACTGAAGTCGAACCCCCCCCCCCCCCCGTTAAAAGCTTACAATAAATCCTAAACATCCCTACCAACTCGAATCTTGAGTTTGTTTTTTTAGACATGCAGAGAAAAATCCGAGGAAATGTTCAAAAAGATTTTGAAAAATCTTATAAAAATTAGCCAAATTCAGCCAAATTTTAAAACAATTATTACTACTAATTCTTTTTAGATATTTTTTACGATTTTACTGTTACAATTTATACTATAAGAGATTAACGTCTACCCCCTACAACTACCAAACATTTCAATTTAACTTTGGACCCCCCCCCCCCCCCCCCCCCCTATGGATCTTAACCCACCTCCCGATAATTATTGCGCACTCAATTACTTTTTATAACGAGAAAAAAATATATATAGACTCGCCTTTCAGAAAATAAACTACTTTTCAGTCAGTGCAGGTTTGTTTTGCAGTTGAAACTTCTGTGATGAAATGGCTTAATAGAAGCTCTTTATCATTTTTCATAGCTATGTTATGGAAACACCGGCCAAAAACAGTTCATGGGAGAAAGAGGACGAAAAAGGAGAAACATGGGTAGCTACGCCTCAAAACATGATTGGATTCATTGTTGGAAAGAGAGGCAAACGTATCCAACACATCATGAATACAACCGATACCCGTATAACAGTTGTAGAGGATGGGAGTGGTGATAACAAATACTTTGTAATTAAAGGGAAGTTGAGAAATCGGTACTTGGCAAAATTGAAAATCAAACGAGATTTGGTATGTATAGTGTACTGAGATGGTAAACTAATTCAACAAGTTATTAATTACACCGCTATAGATGAAATATTTTGCTGATAACCATCTGTTTGTTTTTTTTGGTTATGCCCTTTCTTCTTTTCATTCATTACTTTCTTTCGACAGGTTTTCCCCTTTTTTGTTTCTTTCCTTTGACATCCTTTCTTCTCTCCCTTCTTGCACGCTCGTCTTTTTTACTTATCTTTTTTCAGCCCATTATCATCAGTCCCTCTCGTTGCTATAATACTTCTATTGTTCGCACACTTTTTCACACCAATATTCAATTCCATTATTTTAGTATATAGGTAAGAACAAGAATGCGGGGCTGTACCTTTCCTGGTTTCCTTACGTCGATGGTAAAGAAGGCACGTACGAGCTTGAACCGTGTGATTTTAAAGGGTTTCATTCAAAGCTCGTTTTGAAGTCTCCAATTAAGGTGCAAAGACCTATTTTAATTGTTTAATATTATTATTCATTTCTGAATGTTTTTATGGTTATTAAAATAATTATCGCAATTCACTTATGCCTTTAGTTTTTTTTCAACATATGCATAATTTTCTAATATAAGATCTTCCAAGGACGCGCGTAAAGGTCGATGGACGATAGGCAATAAACGATAGCTCAACCAAAAGGAATAATGGAGTTTTGAATAGCTGTATTATTAGCAATGAAGCAAGTCAATGATGCTGACTCCATCGATGGCAGATGGTTCTTGTTTGTATGTGACCTGCTGCAATTTATTCTCATACAAACTTTTGACCATTCCTTTCGGTAGTGATTTTGTAAATGAACTATTATAATGTATTTTTTTCGACAACGTTCATGAAATAGGTATATAACAAAAAAGCAGTGTTGGTGAGATTGACGGAATGCAGATTCACTATTACACGACCGAAAAGATCTATGGGTAATGATTGATCATAGCTACAGAAGAAACACATTTACCATTTTATCGACCATCGGAGATCTGTAACTTGAGAAGATGACGCCGATTGAATAAAACTAATGCTTATTTCTTATCATTAATGGTCGTGAAATCTACATACGGAATCCGGAATTCCCCTATTTTTAACATAGTTATATTTTGTTTATGTATTTAAAGGATTACAATGGCCGTGGCAACTGTGAGTTAGTTTTAAAACAACTAGCCGAGGTTATGCAGTACAACAAAGACAAACATAGACAAAGTGTCGTCTGGTGTCACTTTGGAAAGATTTTTATTGAACAACAATCTGAGGGTAATTGCCAACTTGTTTTAAGAGGTTACAGGATCCCATTAGAAACTTCTTACATCTGAGACTCTGAAAGCAAAAATCAAAAGTGAGAAATTTCGACTAGTAAAATATAACATGAGAAATTTAAAGTCGTTACTTTTACTTTTTATTATGCTTCCTTTGTCTATTTCTGGTACTCATTTCTGAACACTAATAAGTCATGTCATCCCGCATTCCAAGTCGTTTATTAATCTTGATCAACCATTTCAGAAAGCAATGTTTCGTGTATTCAAGCAACCACTTTTTACAATTGTATGCTTTCCGATAACCCGTGTATGTGAGAAACGAGAACGTCTTCTTTCTCATCATGTCCCTTACCATGTCTACTCGACCGCCGCCAACCAATGTAACGCCCCTTCGCAAAACTACAAGCCGCTTTACAAACTTACAAAACGACTTACAAAACACAAAGCACCTAGTAGGCTAACAGGCAATATGCTCCCAACTACTCTTCCTAACAAACTACTAACCTTTCTAACAAATAGTAAGCCAACGATCCTTTTTGTCAATGATACACGTGATAAACTATACATTCCATCGACAAAACACTATGTCTTCCTTTTTTCAGAGAGAGAATACAGTTTGAGTGAAGTTGAAAGTCATATTTTGTCTAAAAAATCCCAACATCCAAAGACAAATGAATGGCACGTGAGATTTTTTAGTGGCATCGAATACAGCCCCAACAAGTTGCTAGCGTTTCAGAAATGGATGTATGAAAGCCCTATACACGAGTCGTACAAGCGATGTGATATCACCTACTACACTCCTTCATGTAATGAAATGCGAATTAAGGTAAACACAAATGCAATTTATATAAAAAAGTCATTTCAAAACTGAGAGTTCTTCTGAAGCGCGATCTCTTGCAGTCAGCCGTAAACGCCTTGACGTCTATCGCTGATGTCTCTTCCGCTCCACGTCTGTGATCCCTTTATTTGCTAACATTGCTAAGGATTGATTTATATCTTTGTTCTCTATTTTAGATTTTCATGGTTTTGGACAAATATACGGGTGTTTACAGTAACTCCAAATGTCATAAGTATATACATGAAATTCACAACGTGATCCTGAGCTCCGAAACGCCACCTTATTTTTACATCTGTGAATCGACCTACAGAGCAGGATTGGTTGATCTCTTTCAGCCTTCAGCAATTACAGACTTTCGCTTGATAGTGGAAGCAAGTAAGCTTAATTCTTCATATCGAAAAGTCTAAATCTTTATATAACAAACGTTCATTTCCCATATCTTAATGCATTTACTATTTTTCTGACCATAGTTTATTCATCTCTGCTATCATTTCTTTTTTAGAATTTTTTTTGTTATCATTTCTATTTGTGATCATGACTTTAGGACAAAGGGTTGATACATTCGACAGTCCAAGCTTTTAGTATTCTTTTCTACTAAATATAACATATAGAAAGTAGTATAGTAGGGATGGAATTAATCTTGTGCGGATGGACGCATTCATCCCTCCCGTTAATCACCACCACAATCCCTAAACCATTTTAGTTTGAAAGCCGTAGGGCTGTATGCGAAGTGTATGCAATTATTATATCGTTATTCGTTATTCGTTATTTATTATTTATTATTCATTATTCATTATTCATTATTCATTATTCATTATTTACAATATATTCTTTATTCATTATCTATTATTTATTATTTAGTTGCATCTTACGTGAAAGTAAAGTTATAAGGGATTATAATACAGCCCACAAGATGTGTTTTTTCACAGTATTGTTTTGCAAAATGTCATAAAATCAAATATTTCGTTCAGCGGCTGTCAGTTTACCTTCATGGGAGTTTGAACGTTCGTGCAGGTAACACGTAAGCAGTCACAAAATATCATGGACGTGTTTGAAAAGTTGTCAATATTTGCTTGGACAAAAGATTTTTATGCGATCTTATGTTTACGGCATACAAACAAGAAGTTGATCCACAAAAAGTGGATACCATTAGGATCGGGGGTCATTGGGGTCATTCTAATTCTCATGCTAATCGCATTTCTGCTCTCGAAATATATATTTGCAGATCGTCTGTCGTTTTCCAAAGATGAAGAAATTTACAAAGAAGCTGAAATTCTTTTTGACTATGTGAAATCAAACTTGCAAACAACCACACAAGGAGAAGTTATCCTATCAAAAGAAAACTTCCCAGCAGATTTTGATGAAAGTTACAGGCGGACATCATTTAGAGAAACCTTCAGGATTTTTTCAAGTGAAGAAATGAATATAACAGCTAGATCATCGTCATCGGAAGATCCCAAGTGTGTTTTTCCCGCCAATGCCCAGCACGGTGATCTGGTACGTTTATTATCTAGCTAGAATAGTACAATGTTTGCAGGAGTTACAAGGTTTGGATAGTAGTAGTGCAGTGGGTTGCCAACAAAGTTTCGTCAAAAATCAAAAAACGCGATTCACATCGGAGGAAAGTGAATTTTGTCCAACAGCTTATTGGAGCTGATTTGCACACAAAACCCCTAATGGATGTTTCTAGATGGAAACACTTCCACCAGCAATTATCATTTTTTTAAGGTGATTTGGTTTTTCGTCACTTCAGTATTGACACTTTAGGGGGTTTGCTTTACTACATAATTAATACTTATGATTAATACATTATCAACGAGCTATTCGGCCAATTGGATTATCATATTTGGTCACATGAGCATTTGTAAGGGATAAAGAATGAAAACGAGTGTTCTATGGGATATAGAGTCCCGAGCATACGCCCTCGTGGCCTTTTATCTTATGCGAGGGACTCTATATCCCATGGAACACGAGTTTTCATTCTTTATCTGCCTTAGAATATGATCATACTCACGAGGGAATGTTTGTTGTTTACTGTAGATTAGTTTTTTAATAAAGGTGGCTGAGTTTTAAGCGGCGTTTACACGAGCAATTTTTCCTTGACAATTTTTCCTTGACAATTTTTCCTTGACAAAAATTGCTCGTGTAGATGGAGTAAAATGGACAATTTTTCCTTGACAAGGGATAGCGGGTGTGCTGGCTTTTCCTTGACAAGGTAAACTTGTCAAGGATGAAATTTGTTCGTGTAGACGGACATCAAAGAAAATGTGGCAAGGAATATTAATGTGATTAGTTTCCAGTTTCTTCGCACGAGCAGTCTCCAAATAATAATAATAATTTATTAACTTGTAAAGCGCATGCTCAATAAAAATTATCACTTGCGCTATAAATTAAAATCAATTAAATATTTCACTAGTATAATATAATGCATAAAATAATAATGAAAAAGAAAGTGTCACTGTTCATAAGATATCATGTGAATTTAAAATTAAAATAGATAATCAATGCATATATACAGTTATAAGAAATTATTTATGGTATAAAATATATATAGTAAAACAGCCTATTCAAGAATAATATTATGAATTGTAATGTAACTTAAAATAATATGTTTTTAAGTGTCGCTTAAATTCATGAACTGAATTAAGTTCTCTGATTGCTCTTGGAAGAGTGTTCCACAACTTAGGCGCTGCCATGATAAAAGATCTATCACCAATGGCAGCCTTTGATTTTATCGGTGGTACTGATAGTAATAATGATGTGGTGGAACGTAAGTTATATCTCTGGGATTCTTTAACTTTAATTAGGTCTCTTATGTACTCGGGGCCGTCCCCATGAATAGCTTTAAATGTGATAATGAGTATTTTGAAATTGACACAAATCAAAGCAAAATGGCGGCTAAAGCAAAATTAATCTACAGTGATAAATCTGTTTATATTTTGTTGGATTTACTCCAAACCAGACAGAGTCTTTGGAATACAAAACATGAATCATATCACAACCGCAGTATAAAAAAAGGGAGTACGGATCATCTGACACCCAAGGACGGACCCACCATCTGTGCTTCCGAAATTCGCAATCGTGCATAAGCAAAAGCGCCCCTAGTCCACATGCAGCAAGCCTTTTTCGATCTCTATTTTTCATTTGCATATACGCTATTTTGTTTTGTTTGCTTATCAAAAGACTGGAAAGAAATTATGTTAGTACTCCACTGATTGCAAGGTATCGCGGGCATAACCTAAACTTGTCAAGGAAAACTTGTTCATCATCTACACGAGCAAGGAAACCTTGTTAATAAAAAATGGTCAAGAAAAAGTTGTTGTTCGTCTACACGAGCGATGACAGTGTCAAAGAAAAATTGTCAAGGAAAAATTGCCCGTGTAAACGCCGCTTTAGGTTTTCTCTTTGTATTGCTTATATATCAATGATATCAACGATTTTTTAATCATGTCGGCAGTATGTTGATATCGATATTATTTAACGCTTCGAGTTCTGTAAAGCAATGTCCCGGCAGAATGAAAATTTGCGAAGCGAATAACATTGCAATATTAGCGAATACTAAGCCAGTGATTAGCATAACTAAAAAGGTTTGAGCTGTATGGTGGCCTAGGACTGCCATAGCAAAATATGGGATTTTCACGATTTTACTTTCGTTGCATTTTATATATCATATACTATAAATTAATAATTTTGTGATTGTTTTTTTAGCTATATTTCAAATATAACAACTATATTTTTATTTATTTATTATTTTATTTATTTTTTCATTTTCATTTTTTAAATTAATTTTGTTTTTATTTTTAATTGTTTATTTTTTTACTTTGTTATTTATTTTTACTAGTTTTATTTATTTGTTATTTTATTTTATTTTTAAAATTTTTATTTTTAAATGAATGTTATTTTATTTTATTTTTTTTTACTTTTTATTTTTTACTTTTTATTATTATTATTATTTTTTTTTTGAACAAAAACAAATTAAATAAAATTGAAAAAAGTTGAAAAAAAAAAAATGAAAATGAAAGTGAAAAAAAAAATCGATTATGTCCGTGTCCTATCGTTGCCATAGGCCAGAATGCACTTTGGCACTACCAACACTTCCCAGGGGTCACAGCGCGAAACAGAACGTGTGACATTCAACATGCCGACAAGAATACGGAATGACAGATGGAAGGAGGATGAAGAACTGAAAGATGCATTGGAACTCTACGTGAAGGAAGGTCTTCTTCGCAAAGAGATTTTAGATTTTGTCTCCAGAGATTTTAATATGTATTCTTGGAGCACGAGGACTCTCGACAGGAGACTTAATTTCTTTGAAATTAAGTATACAGATCGAAACGTGACAATCAATGAGATCGAAAGTGCTGTCAAAACAGAAATGGAAGGACCCGGTAGTTTGCTTGGTTACCGTGCATTGCACAAAAAACTAAGACAACTGTATAACTTAAAAGTCCCAAGAGATATAGTACATGCAGTCATGTATAATTTAGACCCAGATGCTTTGCAACGAAGAGCTCCTCAGTTTAAGAAGAAAAAGGAAAAAGGCCACTTTACGTCACCAGGCCCTAACAATGTACATTCCCTAGATGGTCACGATAAACTTATGGGATATCAAAATTGGACATTTCCGATTGCCATTTATGGCTGTATTGATACATGTAGTAGAAAGGTCTTGTGGCCCAAAGTCTGGATCAGCAATAGTGATCCAAAGCTCATAGGACGATTTTACCTTGAATATTTATTAGTGCCAAAGTGCATTCTGGTCTATGGCAACGATAGGCCTATGGCAACGATAGGCCACGGACATAATCGATTAATTTTTTTTTTTCACTTTCATTTTAATTTGTTTTCTTTTTTTTTCTTTTTTTTAACTTTTTTCAATTTTATTTAATTTGTTTTTGTTCCAAAAAAAAAAAAAATAAATAAATAAATAAATAAATAAATAAATAAATAAATAAATAAATAAAAACAAAATTCATTTAAATATAAAAATTTAAAAAATAAAATAACAAATAAATAAAAATAGTAAAAATAAATCAAAAAGTAAAAAGTAAAAAAATAAACAATTAAAATAAAACAAAATTCATTTAAGAATAAAAATGAAAAAATAAATAAAAAATAAATAAATAAAAACAAACAAACAAACACAAAATTATTAATTTATAGTATATGATATATAAAAATAAATGAAAGTAAAACCGTGAAAATCCCATATTTTACTATGGCAGTCCTAGGCCACCATAGAGCTGTTTTGTTTTCCGGAATAAAAAAAATTGCATTCATATGTAACTAACTTAGAATATGATCACACTCACGAGTGGCATGATGTTTCTTTCAAAGAATTAGCTTATATTGTCTTTCTTTCAATTTCTGCATGCGTTTTGGAATGATAATGGCAGTTTATTATGTCATTGTTTTAGTACGAATACCGTTTTGTCCGTGTTGTAATCGAAATCAGTACAGGTCGTCATTTTGCAGAGCAATGGCGTTTATCGAAGCTAGTGAGATTTTTTCCGAAAATGCCGATTTACTTGAATTGGAAGACACGCTAGACTTCATAGAGGAAGGCCATTTAACTGGCAGATGTAAAGCTATTTTTATTTCTATTTTTAAAATTTTATTTGTACGCAACCAAGACTTTTGTGATGAAAAAACACTTTGATTAAATTGCAAAATTGAATCTAAGCACGAAAACAAGAACACAGTATTTTTTGATCAGTTTACTTAGGATTTTTTAGATCATATGTAATTGTGCATACCTGAAAAAATGACCACACTGCGCCCCGGCAATAAATTTATAAAATGATAATGTTAAATAAGTTATGAGAAGTATAATTTTAATTTCTAGTATTTCTCCACAAAATAGTAATAAAATATCGAAATTGTTGAAGTTAGTTGTTGTATCTGTACCTCATGCGTGGAATTTTATATTTGATTAGTATGCTTTATATAGAGCATGCTAATGAACTTTTATAATAAAAGAATTCAAAAGAAATCATTAGTATGCTCTATATATAGAATACTAATTAGATATAAAATTTCATGCTTCCTTTACCCCACAATTTCCCTGTGCTTCAAAGCCCACACCACTTGACACCTTTAGTTACTCTATGGAATATAACGGCATCGAAATACTGAGCGTTGATTGGCCGAGTGGGTGTGATCATTTTCTAAATAACTGATAAAACATTTTCTATAGTATTCTTTACATAAAGAATACTGATAACAATACTTTTCAGATATAAACGTCCATCGGGCTAGCATACTGGTCTCAATTTAACTCATCAAAGAACTTTATAGTTTTTGTGGATTTCTATGAACATAGCAGTCTCCTACAAGGTTCCTGTTCACCGGTCCTGAAATGTGGGATCAAAAAGTGTACATTTGAAGCTCAAATGCTCATGCTCAATAGAAGCTTTTTGCTACAGCCGAACCTGAACACTACTGCTTATTCATTGAATAGTACTTAATTCTTATGACACACATTGTAACTTGTGCTTACGAAAACCACTCTTTATGTGTACATCTTTCTTTTTCTTGAAGGATATTCATCTGGAGATTGAAGATTGCCACAAGATGACACCACAACAAATACTTCATAAAGTACCACAGCTAATGATAAGTGCAAGAGACCTAGCAAGGTATTATAATAACAATAAAAAGAGCACATGTCGTTTCTAAAATGTGTAATGCCATAATTACTGGAAAGCAATATTGGGATTTATTCATATAAACTGATGATGTCAATTTTCCTATTATAGGATATTGACCATCGCTGAAGAAAGTAAGTAGTACGACGCTTATGTGTAATTGTCACTCACCTATTCTATGTAAAGATGAAAAATAAGAATATGAATTTCTATTCCCAACCTTCGCCCATTTCTATCAATAAAATAATAGACGGCATAAGTATCGCCCCGGAGGAGCAACAGTTTGTTTCTCTTTTTAAATTTACTACTTTAGAAACATCTACCATAGTTAAAAATTGATAAAAAAATATGTGAAAATTGTAACCTTAAATCAAATCACATCTATACATACGGGCAACACAAGAATAATTGCTTATGGGCTGTAAAATGGGAGTTTTAGTTTCTTATTTGAATAACTATCCACCGGTAAAACGTTTTCCATAACAGGCAAGAATGGGTAGGGGATGGTGATACGTTAATATTTTGTACAGTCAAATAAAACTTGATTCAGACGACCTAACACTAGGTGCCTATAAAAGACCGTAGTTAAGCTACATGAATAAACGTATTTGAATTGTTAAGATGCACAATACTGCGACAAATCTAAAGTGTCGTCAATTCATTAATCTTAGCCGATGTTATCTATAGATGACGAGGCTGGCACAGTTCCTCCAGAGATTCTTGCACGTGGACCCAAAGCACAAATTACTTACAAACAGGCCTTGAAAAAAGGAAAGACTAAGAACCGTCGCGTACCTATTGTATTGGTTGGTCAAGCGCGTTCTGGTAAAACTAGTTTATTGAGGTCTCTTAATGGTAAGATCATGAAAGCCTTTAAATGTAGTAAACATTATTTGAAAAAATAGTAAATTTGAAAAAGAGTAGATTGCATGTAAGTATGTTTATTCTTCAGACATGAAATGTATTGATTGCATTCTGCCTTTCACATAAACAAGAACGTAAAAGAACAAATTGAATTAGAACCATACACAAATCCTTGTTGGTCAATGTCCGTTTATATTTATTTTTTATTTGCTTTTTGGCCACGAAATTATGACTTCACGTTTTCCAGTGACTCTTTCAACCTCTTATATTTTTTAAGGAGAAAAATTCGACCCACTTGAGGACAGTACAATTGGTGCAAAACTTCAACGTTCTTTATCTAAGATAAAGCATAATGTGTGGACGAACGAAAGCAACAGCAATGTCATTTTCAATCAGTCTGTATCTGGAGAACTGGCAAAGAACTTGTCTGAAAGACCTGGACATACACTTGAAGGAGGAAACTGCCTCGACAATAAAGTCGATTATGGAAATGATAATGATATCATCTACGGAAAGATTTCTGGAAACACCGATGCTACTTATCGCCAGAGTGACCAGAAAACCCTTCATAAAATAGACCATTCACCAGGAAATCCTCAAGAGGATCGTTTTAAAATAGCAGTTGACAATGAAATATTGAAGCAGATTGATAGCGTTCAAACACAAGAGAAAATGAGGATGGCAACAGACCTTCCCAATGAAGTTGTTTCCTGTACAGCAGGAATTTTGGAGAAGTTAAACGTAGAAAGCCAAATCGAGGATGATCTATTTTTTGAAACAATGGATTTCGCAGGGCAGCCAGTATATAGTGTCACACATCCAGTGTTTCTTCCACCGAGAGCAGTATACCTTTTAGTGCATAGTTTGGAAAAAAAATTGCATTGTCAGTCAATTCCAATAGTTAGGTTTGGAGCAGCAGAGAGAAAAGTTGATCAACACAATCCATTAACAAATCTGGACCATCTAAAGTTCTGGTTATCTTTGATTGCTGCTAATTCCACACAAGAAAGATGTTCGCCAGTATTTCTTGTCAGCACACACGCTGATAAAGTCTCGAAAGATAATGCCTTAAAAACATCAAGGGAGACTCTCGCATTGCTTAAGGAGAAACACTTCCTACCAGGCCAACACCTTGAGCTTGGAATATACACAGTAGATAACACTGTCTCTGGAAAAGCCAGTCCAGAAGATCCCGGCATATCAAAACTTAAGGCAGACTTACGTGAGAAAGTCAACGATCTTCCACAATGCAAAGAGGACATTCCCATTCGATGGTTACGTTTTGAAAAAGAACTTAAGCGTCTTCGAAACAAAGGGAAAAAGGAAATGTTACCGAAAGAGGTCGAAACTATAGCTACACAATGTGAAGTCTCAAATAACGAGCTAAAGACCTTGTTAAACTACATGCATGACCTTAAAGTGATTATTCACTTTCCAGAAACCAACACTATCATCATCGATACACAGTGGCTACTTGACATGTTTGCAAGAGTAATTACTGTTCAACCGATTGAATGCCACAGAGGATACGAAGATGAATGGCGAAGACTGGAGGATGAAGGAGTAGTGGATATCCAGTTTCTCAAACACCTTTGGAAGGACTTGTTAACCGATGACACATCAGTTGAATCATTAATCAGCATCATGGAGAAGTTTGCTCTTGTGTGCAAGCAGCAGGATGGATCGCTTCTTGTGCCGGCCATGCTTCTTAATAGCAATACTGCTAAATCATGGGATGAAATCACGAAAGGAGCTTGCTTACCTTGTCCATTGGTGATAAGATTTGATAGTTCACATCTTCCCTTAGGCTTGTTTCCACGACTAGTAGTTGCAGTTGACAAAATGTGTCACAGCAAATGGAAGAGGTCAGAAACACCGAACCTTTCTCGGAATTGTGCAAGGTAATGTAATAGTCATACAACACAATGTACTTTCGCAGTTATAAATACTCTTTATTCTAAAGATTGGATTAAAACTAATAAAGTACTGATGTGGATTGCGTCGGAGTTTCTGTAGAAAGAGCTGTAAAAATATACTTGTAATTTTGACACCGTAAAGGAATGATAGCGATATTATCATACCTGTGCGGTCTCAAATTTACAGATATATTAATACTTATTCTAAATATTACAACAATTGTAAATGAACATACGCTTTTCCATTCCTCTAGCTACACAATCAATACATTTTTTCCTTAAATGATACCACATGGTCTACTTTAACATTTGTAAATGTTCAAAATGACTTACTGTAAATTACAGCCAAATTCGTTGTATCGTGACCAGCCGTTTTAAAACTTTGCTTTAATTTTGGTCTTTTCTGAACCGTCAATAAATTTTATAGGGCGGAGCTTGCCAAAACATGTTTTGTTATTGGTTGATTTGAAATCAACTCCGTCCCTGAAATTGATTGACGTTTCAGAAAAGACAAAATCAAAACACAGTTTTGAAACGGCGGGTCGCGATACAACGAATTTGGCTGTAAGTAGATTATTTTTTGTAGCAACAATTTTGTATGTTGTGAATTTTCAAGACAATGAGTTAAAATGTTGATGCAGTATATACAACGTTCACTTATAGGTTTTATATCAACATTGATGGTGTTGAAGTGGACTTGATCTTGATGTCAGATACAAATACAATAGCAGCTGCCCTCTTTCTTGAAGACCAGGACAATGACCAGTATTCGCGTCTGTCTCAAGTCATATTACAACTTCTTCGCGAGATCTTGGACGAAATGCTTAAATCCTTTACATGGATGAAGGCTTTGAGATATGATTTCTGTATACAATGTCCAATCTGTGTTCGCTCCAGCTCTTGTGAAAAGCACAACAAAGTTGACTGTCATCGGGATTCCTGTGTCCACCTTATACCAGAAGAGGAATTATCGAAGCAAAAACCAAGATGCAAGAGGTGTTTTACCAGCTTGAACAATGTGATTCCAGTTGGAACCTACTCACATTGGTTTCCAAGGTCAAGTCTCCAGGTAAGCAGCAGACATTAAGAGGGATCTCTAAGTAGAAGTAATGAATACTTAAGGAAGTACTGGTCACTTGCTACTGCGCATGCAGCTCGCGCATGTTGATCTGAATAAAATTTCCTGCGCAGCTAAATTGAAACCGTACGTTAAAGGCAAAATTTGGCCATTTACGGACTTTTCACTCAAAATTAACTTTGAAACGCTTTATATGGACCTAAATAGAAGTAAGTGTTCATCCTTTTCCGGCCAAAACATCGAAATTACAACAATTTTCGCGCTTTTTTTAGCCTATAGCTAAAAAAATTACATGGGGACCCCCATTTTTTTCTCTTTCATTCGATTGTACATATTTTATTCATTGACCAATTTTCTCAAATTTCAACATTTTTACACCTGCACGAACATGTAATTGCACGAATACAAGGAATCTTGCTTTCTACAATTTTTTTACACTACTTATAAAATATTGGATGGATTTTTTATCTTAATATGTTTTCTAAACTAAATACCTATAGTTCGAAAGTCTTTTGCTTTTCTTCTATAAATGGATGGGAGTGATTTGAACTTATTGATTGAGGTAGATTTTCTGTAAAAACATGCGAAAAACTGAAAAATCGCACTTTTTGATGTCTTATACCTCGAAAAAAAATACGGTGACCACATAATTTTTTTTCAGTATTTGAATGCCCCAACAACTATCTTCAAATGACAGAATTTAAACGAAAATTCATTAACGATTTCTGAAGCTCCGGTACTACCTTAAAGTTGTAGCAATGGTCGGAAGTATATCTCCAACGAAAAAAAAACTATTATCAATTTCCTGCAGAGAGTCTCAGAAAATAAAGAACTGTGATTCATTAATCTTTAAAAAATTACATAAAGTAAGAATGAGAAATGTATTGGGCTAATTGTATCAAATATTTAGAGTTATCAATACAACTAAACCTTTTAATATTTTGACTTTCCTTCATCAGAATGAATACAACGAGCAAAAGTACTAAATATTTAAAGTTTCTATGTAGAGTCATCATAAAACTGAATACAATGAGCGAAACATTATGGAATAATACTGATGTGAAAATAGATTTTCGAGTATTTGTTGTTGTTCCGTTTGTGTTTTTAAAAGAACTTTGCATCTTCTTCGCTTTATTGAACACCGGCGTAAGAGCCTATAATGATTTGAATCTGTTTTGACTTTTAATTCCAAAGCTTACAGTCAAGTTGTAACCCTAACTCTAACGATCCACCGTTGAAATTGATCTTTTCTGGTTAGTCAGAATCACTTTTGTTTCGGCGGAGTATATTCTGTCATTAGGTAATTCAAAGAAAATCGATGGCTTGCATGTTGACGATCCATAAAATACAAATTCAAAATCAAACAAAGTTTAATGCTGTTAGGGGTGTAAGATCTACAAATGATTTGTTGTTTTATCTTAGTATTTGATAAGAATGAATCTATTCGGCGCGTAAGATAGTCTTTTCTATTTGGTTGCCTGTTTCGAGCGCACTAATATTACTTCCTGTAAAATGGTTGTCGTGGTGAGATATTCTCAAATATTAATCACAATCAAGGTTTTACCGAGGGTGGACTGGGGCGAATTAAAAAAAATCGCAAATTTTCGGTTGAATATTTAAGATAGGTTGGGATTTACAAATGTTCAGTGGTGATGTAGAATTGAGTTATATTTTCAACGTTGGTGTGTTGCTATCGCATTCATGAGCGAATTCCTATATCATTGGTTGATTACATTCAATATTACTGAAAAAGGTCCACTACTTTTCAAATCTAAACGGTATAGATTTTCTGTATAGCTGATCCTTTTCTTTCTATTCTTGTAGGAGCGAAAAGAAGATGTTGCTAATGACGTTCCGGCAGCATCCTGTATGTCTTTAACCAAGGAAGAAGGTTCGTTTTAAAACCAATTTGGTGTATAATTGTTCAAATAACGAACGACTATTTCTTGAATTTATTAATAATTGATGAAACTAGAATAATACAAAATCAGTATCAGTATCATGAAGGCATCTGTAAATCCTGATCCTCGCTGTCAGATGGCTATTTTTAATCCTCATTCAGATCTATCGCTAGTATTTTATATATTACGTACTAAAAGTACGTACAGTGATTAGGCTGAATAATCAGGTAGTCTCACCATCCTCTTGTAAAATAGGCTACATTTCATAGAGTTCAAAAACTACAACTACCAGCATTCTTTTTCATCCAAGTTTCTTATTCAAATTCTTTATCACTTTGGAGATTATCGAAACAATTAGTACTAACTGTGAAAAGTAACAAAAGTAGACAAAGCATTCTGGTAGTTGTAGACCCAGAATAATAGGGCGATGATGCTCGTCGGAATTTTTGAAAAGAACTCAAAAAAGGTACCAAAACCACATCCAGAAGGGCGTGGAAATATATGATTTTAACTCCCGGTGTCAACTCAAATACGAACAATTGGATATAATTATCGTAAGATCAAGATCTTGTTTTTTAATATCCGTAAATATTCTAATATAAAAATTAGGTAAACCTAATAGCGGAGCTCCGATCTAATGAAATGAATTATTTATTCAATCATTCATTCATTCATTTGTTCATTCACTACCAATTATCAAATTGTTGATCAATCAATCAATCAAAAATGACTATAGATAAAAAAGTAAACAAACAAATGAATTGACTAATGAATAAATCCATTCAAATAATCATGAAAAGAAAATAACATAGCAAAAAAAAAAGTGAGAAGTGAGGGATAATTTTCTCTCTCTGCTTTTTTTTTTTTTTTGCTATGTTATTTTCTTTTTATGATCAAAATATCATATTTCAAATCTTTATGCATGCGACAACATTTTATTTTACGCAAGAAAAATGCACAAAAATGCGAACAAAATATGCACAAAATATTCGATCGTATTTTTGGCTTCCTTTTATGTTGTTATGCATGGCAAAAAATAGCACTTGTCAATTAAAATTGATTATCCAATGAGAATTTTGGGGCTTCCTGTGGTCGATTTCAAATGTGCTCGATGGTTTACAATATTTTTCCTAATTATGGTGCTCCACTTGCGCAGGCCTTCGGCCCGCGCGGAGCTCCGCTAAAAAAAGGGAGACTAAAAGATACCAGTTCTCTATTTTTTTAAAAACCCTATAGGCACGACGAGCATCCACAACACTCCGATATATGTCATCAAGTTGAATCGAGCTTTAGTATTTTTATGGTAACTACCCGAAACTATTTGGATTTATCTAGAGTTTGAATGTTGAACACCATCTGTGGTAATAGCCAACGCACATGTTTTGTTAACCTGGTCATTGAATCTCTTCATCGAACAATAATGATATGATCTAGGGAGACGCGCAATGTAGATCTACCATTTAGCATAAGTCACGGTTTATAGAATAGTCCATGTTCAAAATAGATGGAAATTACCATAATAATAATATAATAATAATAATATTCTTTAAATACAGCATATCCACTGAGTGGTTCTTCATCTGCATTCTCTCACACTCACTACCTCTACATTTATATTTCAACTCACACAACACTACTCACGGTGTTGATTTTTGGTGGAGGGAGGAAAACCGGAGATCCCGGAGAAAAACCCTCGTGGCATGAGAGAGAAACAACACATTATAAACAAACTCAGTTCACATATCACCCAGACCGATCCAGGGATCGAACCCGGGTCACAGTGGTGAAAGGCCAGCGCTCTCACCGCTCGGCCACCCATGCCACCCATGCCACCATCAATTTACATATACGTGGTTAAATTGTTTAGATGACCTATGCAAAGAACTTATCCCATTGGTGGAAAATATGTCTATTTCCACGCAACATGCAACTGAGAAGTCAAAGGAAATTGCTGCTCGATTGGGTCTTGACAAACACAGTGTTCAAGATCCTCCAGACGAAATTCGCCAAAAATCTCGGGCATGCTACAAGTTCTTGGTCGCTAAAGGAGAGAGCAGCTGTATAGAGGCGTTGAAGAACGAGTTACCATGTGGAATGACAGGTAGTTTGCTCAAAGTAACCTAAATCATCCCTATCCGTATGCCCTAGATAACCCACACACAGGCTATTAGATGGAACAGAACAAAGCCTTTATAGATGCGTCTCCCATTAAGGCAATCAGCCACAATGTTGTTAAAGAATGACGGTCTCGCGGGCGCGACCTCAGCGGTATTTCCCAAGGCGACGTACTGCGAACACTTTGCTTCTTAGGATGATTTTTGCAGTGATTGGTAGATATAACCACTTCTGCTTCAATATTAGGTATATTAAATGTTTTTAAAATTGCTTCGTTAGTGTGAAAAGACTCCATTCAGAAAGTTTATAAGTCACAAATTCCCGCGTAACCAACCGGAAGTAAAAATATATTGTGTTCATACGCTGAATTGCTTTTACACTATCCCATAGATCGTAGAAGCATTAGAAAGCAGGGATTCTGAGCTTTGTTTTGATATCAAATATGGCAGGTTTCTTTCAAAAAAAGAAGCAAAAGTTTGTTTTTTTTCCTTTCAAATCATGAAGATCACAAAAGGTCTTTACACACAAGATGAATGCATTAGCACTTTGGCAATAATATACGGTTTTCTCCTACAAAATGGACGCTGTTAATCGACGGCATTGGAAGCACAAAGAGACTTAATGTGTTGAACAAGACATATACTTTCTTTCTCGGCAAAATAGCTTCTTTCAAAAGAGGATGTTCCAGAAACATTGTAATAATAGAACTCTTCGCATATTTCAATAACGTCGATTAACAGCGTCCATTTTGTACGAGAAAACCGTATATTATTGCCAAAGTGCTAATCCATCCATCTTGTGTGTAAAGACCTTTCGTTTTGACAATTTTTCTTTTTGAGACCGTGTGGTAACAACGTCCAGTTTTATTGGCTTCGTTATTATTTTTACTCGTTCAAAATAAACATTTTTACAAGACAATACTGATCGTTTTTTGGGAAAGAAAACCTTTTATGCAACAACAAAATTATTAGGTTGACAGATTGGATATCTTTGTATTGTTTGTTAGGTCCACTTGAACCCGGCATCTTAGTAAAAAATATGGATTCCAGGAAAAGAGACAAATTATCCAAAGTATTGACAGGTAAGATGCCTTTTTCCACAAAATACAGTGCATTTCAAGTGTGGTTCCATTTGTAATAGCTTGCGCTGTTTTTTAATCATGCAATGTAGTGATGACCCAGTATATAGTTTTAAAAAGTCTTTTGAGTTCACATATTATTTTTTTCGAATTTCTCACTTTGTTATTACATTTTCTATTCTTTAAAATAAAACAAAAGCAAGTGAAGAATTCGAAGATAAAAGCCCATTCTTAAACTATTAACTATGAACAGCATAACAAAGTTCAGATGTTTCTCGAGGTTATATCCGTAGATTTTGAGCTCACGAATTACTCAACCACTTAGACGCAATATTGGATTTTGTTCCTGTCTACCTATGAGGGAAAACGCTTTTCCCCGGGCGGAGAGACTACAGCTTAGAGGGTTAGGATCAGAGTATTGTTACTAACACTGCACTCTCTTCGCCCGGGGAATAGTGTTAATCTACCTAAATCATTTTTCCAGGCCCACTCGGCCGTTTTAGTCCCATGTACATACTCAATTTTGTAGCAGGCTATTTTGTGAATGCATCTGATCAAATCGACCACTGCACAAGCCCCATCCCCCTTAAAACTTTCATGGCCTTAATATAACTAAATATAACTATGGTATAAAAATTATTATTTTTTTTTTTTTAGAACATTAGAAACCCAAATTTCTGTAAAATTAAGAATAATTAAGACGTTTTTAAGATCAAGCTTCTTTTACGTCGTTCAGAAACATAACCAGTGATAAACAGCCGTTTATTTGTTCATTTCAGTGCGTGAAATGGAATGGAAGGCATTTGCTAAAGAGCAAGTGGAACTATCTTCAGAAGATATCGAATTTTTACATCACAGAGAAAAAAACCCTGTGCTTGAGATCTTGAACACGTATTGTAGTGACTGGACTTTGGACCACCTTTACAATGCTCTTGTACATAGTGGATTAAGTGCTATCGCAGACAAATATCTCTAATTCAATACAATATCAATACAAATAATTAGACCAGCATGCCAATGAGCTTAGCAAGCTGACTGGGTCTAAAACAATACCGAAAAATTAAAAAAAAAATGTTTTGAAATTTACAATGAACTATAAAACACAATATTTTATGGAAATTATAGATATTTTAACGATTTTTATTAGCAAAGAAAGAAGTTTAGCTATATATTCCTCATCAACTCAGCACAAATCACTAACTTCTTAGCTTGGGCTACCTGTGATCTGAATGGCCTTAAATAATATAGCAGTTTTACTGATTGTTCAATGGTGTACTAACGTATCTGTTTGATAATAAATGTTCTTTTAAATAATCATGTCCCATTTCTTCATAGCTCTGTTTCGTTATGCTTCCTTGCGTTAAGTTCAAAGTGTTACTCGCCCACTTGCGCGCCCCAAGCCACGCATCAAGTCTGGGTTTTTTAGCTCGGTAGATTTTGAACGTTGATTTGAAAGGTCGAATCGCTCGTAGTTCTGTCTCTAGACGTTGGATGAAGTTGGGGAAGATGGTGTTACCGCCGGTTAAAAAGATATTCTGAAAATTAGAAAAATTAATATGAGTTTCTTTTGCTGGCAAACCGTAGTCAAAACTACATGTTCAATCTCTCTAATTAAAAGCTATCCGAGGAAAATGGTGATGACACCGACAAAGATAATCTCAATAACATAAAAACGTATGGTTTTGTAATGGTAAAATTATTTGATTGAAAAATTTGGCTCATTCGGGTTCGAACAGGACTTCAACATCGCACTCCCACCGAACAACTTGGGTCATCGGCCAAACGTCCGGAAGAGATGTCATTCTAAATCAAATTCGA
Source organism: Diadumene lineata (assembly GCA_918843875.1). Classification (NCBI taxonomy): domain Eukaryota; kingdom Metazoa; phylum Cnidaria; class Anthozoa; order Actiniaria; family Diadumenidae; genus Diadumene; species Diadumene lineata. Next base: position 4,352,939 of record OU974075.1, on the reverse strand, counting down.
GCGCGCCCAAGACGAACAATTTCCAGAAACTGTTATTAATCATTCTAATTATGAAATGTGAATCATCCGAAAAATAGAAAAAAATCCGTATCAGTGTACTAGCAAAACGTTTGCATGATAGGAAGTCTTTTACAAAGTGTTAGCTCTAAACCGGATTAACCAGTTCGTTCTCTTATCTGTTAAGTAACAATGCGCGTTTTACAAGAACTAGTGAGGTTTCTATTGTTCTGCGGCAATTGCAACTTCCCCACGTAGAAATTCTTTACTTTTCACGATGTTGATGTATTAAGCTAAGGGTTACACATTTCTTTAGTAAAATCTAAAAAATGCTGTTTACAAGATAGTGTTTCATTTGTGTTTAATGGGTTTGTCCAATCATAATGCTCAAAACAATGGCTAGGAGACGCTTGTCCCACGGTAAAATTTTCTCATAGAAAAAAATAAGATCGCTTTAATAAAACTGAAATGAGATTTCGCAGAAAATATAGGAAAAATATCCCAAAAGTTTGAAAAAAGGCAAATTTTCTTGTTTTAGCCAATCAGATCAAGCATTTAAACAATACACAATTAACACCTTTATTCATTCCAATGCCGTTTGCTACACTAGTTCTTACACGGAACGTTACTTAAGGTGACTCGACACAGTTTCGGAAAGATACAAATAGCCTCCGCAAAATTACAAATAGATTATGAAATTGTTCAATTTGAAAATGTTCCTCTATCCTCATGAAACAATTTTTCATGAAAGTTTACCTAATAAGTGAAGTTTAAAATGATAGGTATTTTGGGCAGATCCTCATTAATATTCATGAGTTATGGGGAATTCCTGAAAAACAGGTTTCGAGTTTTATCGCCGAAATTCGGCCATAGATTTTTGTCAAGCCTTCATATATCACAATATGAGTAGTTTCAAGAATTTTTGAGAAATTATGCTTCGAAATTTGTTTTAGCTTTTAGGACTCCGTTCAATGTAAAACAAAGAATGATGCGTAGAAAAATAACGGTTTATGTTATCATTTAAAGTTTTTGCACAAACAATGACCCATGTCTCAGGTTTATTGTAAGCAAATTTGAAATCGTTAGCTTAAATAGTCTTCAAACTACGGCTCTAGGGCTAAAAAGTACATTTTATGACAATATTTGTAAATCCAACATTTTTAGTCCATAGATGTTTTCAAAACTTTCTCAAGTTCGAATTCAACCTATTCACAGCAAAATACATTCCTTTTCATCTGAGTGAAGATTTTCTAAGTAGCGAAAACTCAAGGATAAATAATGATAATTCAACGGACTCGGTTTTTATCCCGCACATGTCTCGAGCTGAGTAAAATCTGCGTAAAAGCTAATCTATTCCGTCAAAAAAGGAAATAAAGAGAAAGGAAGACAAAGAAAAATTCATTCTTATCCAGTTTTTTTCTTAATATATGCAAGTAAACCCCATTTTTTCTTTCACTGCCGCTCACCGCCCTGCACGTGGCATTATTAAGCAAAACTGCGGGACTATTATCTTGCTCGACAGATTTACGATTTAAAATTTTCAAACGAGACCTTTTAAATGAATTCAAAATTTTTGTCATTACCATGAAGCACGGTGAACAAACTGTGGTTCCACAAAATTTGAAACACAACGACAACAACCAAGCTTGAATTTAGTTTATCATGTATTAGCAAAATTCAAGGGTGCGAATGCGCATCGCTGCAGACAGCGACTGCGTGACCGTGACATTCTAAACTTCACTTATTAGCTAAACTGATTTCATAATGTATTTGTAATTTTGCGGAGCCTATTTGTAGCTTTCCGAAACTGTGTCGAGCCACCTTAAACCTGTTTTACCTGCACTAAAGAATTTTGCTGTTGTGGCGAATAATGTCCTAATACAAAGTCGATAGTATCGGTGATTCCAGCTTGTTCAAGTCCAACCATAGACGGCTCAAACAAAATCTCTGAAACTCTGAAAACAATAGCAAAGTTTAAGTGTATTTTGGAGATGATACTACCATGAACCATACTGTTCGGTAGTGGCGAAAACAGACTTGAGAATAGCTGAGAATGATGATGGGCACAGTGATGATAATGATGATGTCAATGATATTGAAAATGATAGTGGTGATGATAATTACCGTCAATGATCTATTAAATAAATAGAAAAATAATAGATAAATATATACTATACTACTATATATTATACTACTAATCAAACTCATACTATAAATATTAAGGAATGTAAACTGAGCGCATTGAGACAGTGAAATACACTATATAAACACTGCATTACATTACAATGATCTAATTGACGCCCGGGACGTTTATTAAATTTTCGCACACGAAGAAGAGCGTTAATTAGATTAGAGGCGTTTATTTTAATAATCTAAATCAGCAAAATTAACGTTAATCCAAATAAGATTATTGTTTAAAAGCTGAACAGCAACAAGAATTGTTCACCAAAAATGATAATAATATATACTTCACACATTCGTATCGAGCCTCAATCTGATGAAGACTACCACAGTGTAGCCGAAACGTCAAATTTGTAAACATCGTACTTCAAACCGAAAGAAAGCCGTCTGTGTTATCATATGAAACACGAAAGCCTTAAGACTACTAATTTAGTACTGTATTAACGATACCTTATTCTTTCGACACCAAGATGCAGTTGGTGATATTCTGCCCAGTCGATTGGCCCTCCCTTTGCCTCTTCGTTCCTGGAAAATTAGATATCATTGGTGTTGTATGTAAAACAATGACATGAAGAGCCTTCAATCTAGACTACAATATCTTGGACACTTCAATTTCAAAACATTTCATTTGACACAAGTTGCGCTGGAAGGAATGCAGACAAGCTTTACCTGAGGCCACGTCCACACTAACCCGGATAAATTTGAAAACGCAACTTTATTTATCCGGTTAGGTCTTCTGTCCACACTAAAACGCATGAATCCGAAACAATTTTATGCTAATTCTATTGTTTGACGAGTACTTTTTGTCACGGTATAAGAAAAAAAGTTGCGTTTTCAAATTTATCCGTCACAGCCATGGTCTGAGAAATGAAGAACTTCCTTTGCTAGATGCAAAAGAATATATCACTTGAGCAGAAGAAGTTGAGAAGATGTAATTACAAAGGCAACAATTTCTCCTTAATCTTAAGACCCTGAGTGTTGGTCCATCCACGCGGATCCACACCCGTGACCTCTCGCATAATAGACCGCCGCTCAACCAACGGAACCAATTCAGTCCGTCGGAGTAATATGCATGAGAAAACCGAGAAAGACATTAGAAAATAAAGCGACCAATCCAAAAAAACAAAACGTCGAAACAAAGCTAAACAAAAGAATAAAAATAACAACAATAGTGAGATCTACCAATCATAACACAATAACAACAATAGTGAGATCTACCAATCATAACACAATAACAACAATAGTGAGATCTACCAATCAGAACACAACAACAATAGTGAGATCTACCAATCATAACGCAATAACAACAATAGTGAGATCTACCAATCAGAACACAATAACAACAATAGTGAGATCTTACAATCATCATAAAAGCAACAACAATAGTGAGATCTACCAATCATGACAAAAGAACGATAGCGAGATCTACCAATCAGAACACAATAACAAAATAACAAAATTTACCTTGCAAATTCTTTGTCGTGCTTTTTCAGTAAATTTTCTAACTCTGTGAGTTCTTCTTGTTCTTTCTCACTATCTGAGTCCCCCGCATCTTTGTTCTGGAAGAAAAACAACAACATCGACACGATTTACAAGGATATAATTTTTTTTTTCATCTAAGTGGGAAAGGTAGAGTCAAAACACGGGGGATAATGCGATTGTTTTCATAGAAACTACTGTACCAATACAGTACTAAGGTCATTAGGTTTGAAACACGATGAGTTGTAAAGTTTTGGTGATGCTGTGGCAGCCTTCATCATTCTGGTGATTTCTAAAATATGCCGGGATCTACGTGCGGTAAGCGATAAAAAACCAATCCATCCTATGGGTGCTTTATGCGCACAACGTATCATGGCTGAATTGCTTACCTCAGATCACCTGGTTCCAACTAATACAAAATCAACTTTAATCAGATGGAATTGAATATTTTATTTGGGTAATTACATTATGGTATTATTACACTCACAATTGCCCTGTACACCATCCAGTCTTCGTCATTCTGTCCAAACGTGTCTTCTTTTGATTTCTTATGGGATAATCGTGTTGTTCCATCATCACGAACTACAAAGACAGCGAATTACAAAACAATCATTACCATCACCATCATCATCATTACCATCACCATCATTATCATCACCATCATTATCATCACCATCACCATTACCATCACCATTACGGAACCATAATTACATCACGATTACTGTCAATCATCTCCATTGCACTTACACTACATCCCACCTCTAGTATTAGCATAGTACTAAAGTACAAACATCACTAAATGTATGCAATAGAATGCACACACTGAAAGTCTGCAACATTGATACCACTAAATAGTGCTATTTTCTGCTAATTCTATTGACGTTTTCTTTTGTTCAATTAGAGCCATTTATTACTAAATAGTAACAACAGTTGCTCGCATTTAGTGATTGCACTCTAGTTCTCACTTTTTAGCAGTAAATAGTGCAATTTAAACAATAGAATTAGCATAAAAAGTATCATTTATTTAGTGGTATTTATATGTTGCACACAATCTCACCATTAGGATCATAAGCTAGTCTGGATAATATCCTCATTCTTTCCATGGAAGCATGACTTCTTCTTGTAGCTAGTTCTTCTCGCCTCTGTCTTCTCTGCTGACGAGCTTCATAGATTTCCTGTTCAAAAGAAGGAAACCACTTTCAATTAACAAAAAGTTAAACTGGAATTCTTTCTGATGGTGTTCATCCTACAATCTTGGACATAAATGTTGACGCTTAGCACACTTATACACATTTTGTGTATGTTTGCTGCAATACATCACTTTGACAGTCTTTAAATGAGCCCCCCCCCCCCCCCCCCCCCTCAAAGCAATGTTGTGTTCCCTGAAGGTGATCCTCTCTCATGTTGGCCTTGTTATGAAAATGTGAAAAAAAAAATGATATTTTTCCTTCTATGTCTTGTGAGATTTTGGAATATTGAATATGCGCCTTATAAGTATCAAATTATTATTATTATTATTATTATTATTATTATCATTATCATTATCATTATTATTATTATTTTTATTATTATCATTATTATTATTATTATTTTGTGGTACAAAATCGATGTAGAGAATTTTACCTCACGTCTTTGTTTTAATCCCTTGAGCCAGTTGTTAAATGCTTCCTCCTGCTGTCCCTGATCTTGTGCTTTTTGTAATTCTTGTTTCTTCTCCTCCTTCGATCGTTTGTCTTGGTGCTCTAGTTCCCCCATGGTTTCCCCCCTGGGGCTTCTTTGTCTTTTTTTGCTGTCCTGACTTTTCTCTGTGAAACTGTCAACACCCATGAAAACACCTGTATCAGACCCCTGACCCTGAGAAAAAATACACAAAGAATGAAAAAACAAAATTTGATAACTTCAACGAATGGAACCCCTATGTACCAAGGGGCAGCGGAACAGTAACCGCCATTGGGGGGGGGGGGGGGGGGGCACTATAATCCTTATCCCTCCCCTCCTTATCCCCACCCCAAAATCCCAATCTCAGATTTTTTGTAAGAATTCACATGAACAAACTACATTACGTTGGCATTCAAATTAGAAAATAAAATATTTGGGAGTACAGGATTTACTCGCAGCCACGGATCGATCTGAGATCTTGGACGAACGAAAACTCTTTAAAGTTTGGTCCTCCCACCTCCCATGGTGGCGGTGATCCATTTCCCCTTATTATTTGCAGACTTTTGTCCCATAACTTAACATTGGATGATGAGGTAATGAGTATGCAGTAAAACATAGCTGTACTATTTGAAGCTTTTCTTAGTGCGCTATCTCGAGTACATGTACAGAAGTGATGAACACAAGCAATACTGACTTGCACAAACTAGTGTATTTAGAACTTTAATCAAGTCTTACCACTTCATCCAACTCTGCAGCTGTCTGCATAGCAAGCAGTTTTTCTTTACGCTTTTCCATTGATGATGTGAGGTTCTTGATTGCTGTATTGAGAGCCTGTGAAATTCATCAATAAACTAAGTATACATATTGGGCTTGGCTAATTTTCAGAAGCAGTAGCAAATTAAAAATTTATTTTAAAGATATGTTTTACCTCAGATGATTGGAATCCTGCCTCTTTTAGTGCAGCCTAAAAGCAAAGAATTAAGAGGCATTACTGAAAGGGAAGTCATTCATTGATTGATTGAATGATTGATTGATTGATTGATTGATTAATTCATTCATTCAATCATTCATCCATTCATTCAATCATTCATCCATTCATTCATCCATCTATCCATCCATCCATCCATTCATTCATTCATTCATTCATTCATTCATTCATTCATTCATTCATTCATTCATTCATCCATCCATTCATCCATTCATTCATTCATACATTCATTCATTCATTCATTCATTCATCAATTCACTCATTCATTCATTCATCCATTCAATTCATCCATTCATTCATTCATTGATTCCCCAGGGCCTTGTTTTCAATTGTTTTGTGTATGGCCGCTCAACTAGAATATAGAAAGTGAGCTATTATTTCCCCAAATATATTAATTCCCCTCTTCAACATAAACCCAAATTTTGAGATACAGGAAAGTTGAGATTCATTTTGAATACTTTGAAAGCTTCTTCATCAGTTGATTCCAAGTCCCTGATATCTTTCAGTTCTTTTAGTTTGGCTTCTTCTCTCGCAATCTAAACACACATAAAAATAAAATGATTTGACATTACATACGGATAAAGGTAGAAGGATACATATATATAGTTGAGATTGTGTAATTAAAAACATTAAAAATGTTGCAAATGCTTTTGGTTCAAAATAGACCACTAATACTCTATTGCCTAACCTTTTCTTCTCTTCGTCTAGCATTAATTTCTTGAAGTCTTTTCCCTTGCTTCTGGCGGCGCATCTTCTCCTTTTCTTCATTCTTGACTGAGCTACTTTGAGGAGTCTGTGGCTGGAAAGTATAACAAAACAATATTTGAATGAATGAATGAATGAATGGACAAATGAATGAATGAACAAATTAATTTATGAATGAACACATGAATTAATGAATAAATGGACAAATTAATGAATGAATGAATGAGTTAATAAATTTCAAAAATAATCATTCAAATATTAAAATTATTAAAATACAACTTTTACATCATTATACTATATATGGTCATAGAGGAGTGCAAATACCCAGCCATATTACACCTTTATGGTTATTTTTCTCATGTAAAAATAATCAATTTAGGGGGGCTATAGGGGGACTATAGGGGGACTATAACCTCTTCACTTTTTTTTTCAAACACCCTTGGTGAGTTCCTCAATAGGCTTTACAAACAATTTGACATGTGAATCCAAATCTGGGCATGTTTACCTGATGATAAGGTAGTTGAATCCTTTTCACATTATCATCATAGTAATCTGATGAAGCCCATTCAAGTATGTCTTTCTCATAGTCAGTAGATATGTAACAATGGTCATGTACCAACTCCTGGAAATATTAACAACAAGTTAGAGTAAAATGTATGTGAGGTATGTGATGGAGACTAGTGGTGATTTTGGAGTCACCTGAAGGTAACAAAGTCTGAGATCTTGCATATGCCGGTTGTTTTAGATCAAAACCCTCTCCAGCAAAATTTATTGTAGACAAAGTTAAATAAAGTGACAAACAAACAAACAATCAATCAATCAATCAAAGAAACAAACAGTCATCCAACCAACCAACCAAACAAACAAAGAAACAAACAAACAAACAAACAAAAACAATCAATCAGGCAATCAATCAAACAAACAAACAAACAAAACAAAACAATGAGACAAACAAACTAACTGTATATATATAATATTTTGTTTCACTATCGTTTTACCATGGTTGGATAAGGCTGAGTGAACAGACTAAAATGTTTTTTTTTTTTGGCTACTGGCTAGTACAAATGCTTAACGATTTAGAAAGACAAATCGGACAATCCCTACCTAACTATATCATAGACAAAGTATACATCAGGCTACTTATTTCATGATTACCGATAAGCATGAATATAAGCTTGTGCACGGTCAAGACTAGCTAAAACTCAAAGTCAAACAAAGACATAAGACAACAGGTTTCCTAACCATTCTTTAAGGACTGACCTGTGCTCTGGCTAGTGTGATCTGAGCAGCATGTGTAGGGTGTTTAAGTTGTAGTAACCTCTGCATGTACCAGTCTAGTGTTGCACCACCCAAATTGATCCTGAAAAAAAATAGACATTGAATGCTATGAGTTGAACAACTCATTGGTGTCAATGTGTTTGATTGACAGTAGTCTATTGCCAACTGAAAGTTGTGATCTTTGGCAGCTCCGTAGTAATATTGAAAGAATCATTCAAGCATTCCTTTCAAATTCTGTCATCAACAAAAGTTTGATTAAATTAAAATAATTGGTTTCAAGCTTTTGTTGTTTTGACCCAAATGACACACAGCACATCAACTTGACTTTGATGAAAAATGTACATTGACATCATCACAATATAAATCTAATTTAATAAAAAATAAATAAACTTTTACTAGAAAATAAAACTTCTCAATGATGCTTTGGATTGGGCAAGGACATCCCTAGAATATATCAGCTTCCTAGAGATATATATTTTCCATGTTAATATATTTCCAAGGTTACTAAAGCATTTTAACCTGCCTTTTACAGTTTTGAGCATCAAGTCTCCCATTGATGACAGGTAGAATATGACTGACTTGATAACCAGATGACACCACAAGACTGTTGGTTGAGCCTGAAATGATCAATAGTTAAATACCTCTTAATATGCCACAACCCATGTTCAACTTTATGGAATCAGATGATGCAAACTCAAATGGTAATATTCTTAGATTCCGTCAATCCGTTGACAAATTAGTTAAAAAACCACTGGGACAGGTTGCAAATAGCGCTATCCAATGGATAAATCCCTGTCCATGGGATAAACTCTAAAGCAATTCTATAACTTTTATCTAGAGTATAACTTTATTCAGGCTTTGAGCAGTACCTCAGTACCTCAGAAAACCATGCAAACTCAATCATCACTTCCTTCAGTTCATAAACTAGAATGTTTCTCAGATAATTAGTCAGGTCTTAGCTACAATCCTGGATAAAATACTTTGACACTAAACTCACTTTTTGTTGGCAGTTCATTTTTATTTCTTTGAACTTTCCCTCACCTGATTATTTTAATAATGATGAATCTATTTTGCATTACCAACTTTTAAATTTGGAACAAAATATTATTGCTGTTGTTATTTTATTATTTTCATTTGACCTGAAGATGGCCACATAGGCCTGACGCTTGGCTTGGAAATTGTAAAATTAAAAAAGGTTGAATGTACAAAGTCACCATGAAAATATTGCAATGTGAAACATTTTGTAAATCAAGATAAATTCTTTATCAATAAACTTTCAGAGTGTTTTGTATTAATTGTTATAGAGTGGTGAATTTTTGACTTCAGTTTTCTGTTTTTAGTGAACAATGACACATAAAAGCTTTACTTCCATTTGGTGTTCTTTGGTCCTGCCTGTCAATCAAAGCTCCGATCACCAATCAAAAAAAAAAAAAAAAAAAAAAAAAAAAAAAAACAATCATGATTTATTGTGATTGCCATAAGTTTGTGCAGAAATTGGTGTGAGGTTTAGTAGTCTGGTGAAGCTTGGAGGTTTGATTCATGGGAGCAAAAACAACAAATGGCAATGAGCATTTGAGTGTTTGAGTTGGAAGAAAATTTCAGTAATGAAATTGATAAACACATGTAAATATAATGCAGTTGGCCTACCTGTATGTGCCGGGGTGTTGTTATAAAGACTGAAGAGGCTGTCTATTCCATAGGCTATCGATGGCACGTGGTAGCATTCAAAAAGAAGCTCTGACATTACTAAACAACAGCAAAAATGATGAGCCCCTGAAATTATTTACTTGAAGAAATGTTTTTATTGATGAATGCATGGAACCAATGTATGGATGAATGAATAAGCAAACGAGATGTATAATAACAATGTTAGTGAAAAATCAAACACAACACCGGATTGATTGATGTGTTTCTATTTCATAATACATACATTGTCTGCAGTAGTTAGGATTACAGACTGGTTCAGTCATTACAATGGGATGAATGGATGGGATAAATGAGATGGATGGATGGATGAGATGGATGGACGGATGGATGGATGGATGCGATGAATTTATGGGATGGATGGCTGGGATGGATTGGTGGGATGGATTGGTGGGATGGATGGATGGATGGATGGGATGGATGGAGAGATGGATGGATGGATGGATGGGATGGATGGATGGGATGGATGAATGCAATGAATTTATGGGATAGATGGATGGGATGGATGGGTTTCTGTTAGTAGCCAATAATACATACATTGTCTGCAGTAGTTAGGATTACAGACTGGTTCAGTCATCACAATGGGGTGGTTAACACTACCAGGTGTATTGATACTAAGTCTACTAAAGATATGGTCCAAGACTTGCTCCTATCAAATTACAGTCAGTTGAATTAATTAAGCTCTTACACTTCCTAATGAATAACTCAGAAATGTAAAGTTAAATACAAACGTAAAGTTAAAAAATAAACTAATATATAAATGTGATGTCTTTAGTCTTCTGTGCGCCTAGTGGCGCATAGGGCGTCAATTTAAAAAAAATAAATATAAAGTATACAAATTATTACAAATTATGGAGATCTGGAACCTTTTTGGGTCTCTTAAAAGCTTTTCAGACTCTCAGAATTAAAGTTGGTACCTTTTAGGGTATTCACAGATATTCAAAAGCAAGGTCTAGATGTTCTGACCATTATATCCAATTGTTTGTATTTAAAATCATATATCTCCATGCTCTTCTGGATAGAACTTTGGTACATTTTAGGGGTCATTTTCAAAAATTCAGATGAGCATCCCTGACCTATTCCAATTGGAGTCCACCCCCCTGGGCTATTATCACAATTTTCATAACACTGTACCATTTAAATCTGCAGTCGACAATTTCATTACAATCTATAAACTTAAAAACAATGTTTGAGGGATATTCAAGGCTTATCCAATCAGAGTGCATGTTATTAATGTGTTTGATTGGCTAAGCTTCGACATATATCTCCACACAAGCTTTTTCAAAAGTACATTAAATGGTTAAGTACAGATATAAATGTAACAAATGTTTTATGAGAAATTCATTATTCATTAACTGCAAATACCTGGCATTCATAGTGCGTGACCACATCTCTGTCAAACTGTGTTTTAACGGACCACCGTATCATTTCCAAGGGACCAATATCATTACCCACTGCAATACCTCCTGAATCTGGTTCCCCCTACAAAAGGACCACTACTGTTATGAAGTGTTATTCTTCTAAAATAAGGTAAGTTGAGACACTAGGCCATGTGGGATAGGCCTACTTAGTGCCTCAACATTATACTCGTTTGTGGGAACCAGCCAGTTCACTAGATTTGCTGTTCTGACAAGGCCAAATACAGGCCGAAACTGCCGTCCAGTTTCTAGTTGAACTGGCTCATTTTCAGTCCTCCTGAAGTTGTCAAAAGGCTAACGGCAGACTTCTTCAGTTGATTTACTGGTAACTTACTTATTAAGGGACCTTCTTAATTGGTTTTATCAACGTGCACCAATTATGATTAAACATATTGTACAATTTTCATTCTGTGTTTAACTGTTTAAATGTGTGCTTGTGATGACACTCGTGACACAGCTTCCCATGACAGAGCCAGGGAAGAGGAGGAGGGGGGGGGGGGGGTTATAGTTGGAAAACTTGTAATTAAAATGATAAATAACAATAAATAATATATAAAATATAATATATTTTCACCCTCAATTTTCTGTGCTGATGAAAATGTACATATTGAGATCAATGCAATATAAGCCAATTATTATTTTACTATTATCATTTACCGGTCAATGTTAGTTCCTATGGTCTTTCCATTGAGCAAATCCAGCATCAATTATATATCCAGCACAATTGTTTTAAAGTTATTGAATAATTCTTACTTTTCTTCCCCTTGACTTCGCAACAAGACTTCTAAAGGCAAGTTTTGGTGCACTGTCAGTTGCCCAACCAACCCGACACTGGTATCCACCTGAGAGAATATCAATCAATTATTAATTATCAATCAATCAATCAATCATTCAATCAATCATTCAATCAATTAATCAATCAATCAATCATTCAATAAATCATTCAATCAATCATTCAATCAATCATTCAATCAATCAATCATTCAATCAATCATTCAATCAATCTATCATTCAATCAATCATTCAATCAATCATTCAATCAATCAATCATTCAATCAATCATTCAATCAATCTATCATTCAATCAATCAATCAATCAATCTATCATTCAATCAATCTATCATTCAATCAATCAATCAACACATGCTGCTCTATAATTCAAACTGATAAATTAACATAAAGCCCATATCTTTATTGCAGTTAGCCTCGGGTAAATACGTACCATTATCAATGATTAAAGGCAACTTTCCATCTCGAATACTATCAGTATATTCATAATAGCTGTCGGGAGTGGGTTCTTCGTCTTTGAACTTAAATATATTAGCGCTTGAATTGTTCTCTAAATCACCTTAAGTAAAAAAAGACAGTTGAGAACGTGCACGTGAACGACATATGTAAGATTTAACTAGAAAAGTAGAAAAACATTAAATACAAAAGTGAAAAGTTGTAGACAACGGACCTTCGACCACCATCTTGAATCTTGTTATGAGCCTGCAATCTCGGTCAGTAAATACATGTATTTACGGTGGAGGGGTGGGGAGGGTACAAGGGCAGCTGAAGAACGAAAAACAAATATGGCGGACGGTTTTAACATAACAACCTTGAGAAATGAGCGATTTGTTCGCCTTCAAGATCTCGTCAAAGCAGTTCGTAAAGGCAGCCTAAGCGAAGCACAAGTGTTATGTAAAGCTGGTGTGAATGTAAATTGTACTTCTCGCGGCGTAACTCCTCTGCATGTAGCGGCAACTCACGACCATGTCGAATGTGCTGAATTCCTACTCAAATATGGCGCGTCTGTCAACCAAACTATTGCTCACCACACTACGCCATTACATGCAGCTTCTCGCTTTAATAGCTTAGCTTGTCTTATATTGTTTATCAACCATGGTGCCGATGTTACAGCTCTTACAAGAGACGGAATGTCAGCTCTTCATTTAGCCAGCAGAAACGGTCACTCCAAAGCAGCTGAGATTCTCATTGCTAAAGGGGCTGGGGTTAACGATGTTGTTAAGCAACTACCAGGATCTCGCTCACAGGGCGAAAACCTCTCTCCTCTTCATTTCTGTGCACGCCATAATCACCCTGAATGCATCGAGGTTCTTGTTCACCACGGAGCAGATTTGAACAAGCAATCTGGTATGCTACAAAGAACTCCTTTGCACATGTCTATAGAACATAAATTTCTTGCGTGCTCGTCTGTGTTTATTTCACACGGAGCCGATATAAATTTAGGTGATTTTAAAGGCAATACTCCATTGCACATTGCAGCATCTGTGAAAGATGAGGATTCTGTAGAATTACTATTACAATCGGGAGCCAACTTAGATTATTTCAATCATTCTGGAAAAAGGCCTGTTGATTTGGCAAGTGGACACGTAAAGACTCTACTTGAACCACTGACTGGTCAGCCAAGAACATTAATGTTTAACTGTGTACTTGCAATACGAAGGATGCTATTTGCTACACATGGGAATGCTAACACGCTAGACAATGTCGTCAGTGAACTGCCTATACCAGAATATATTAAACAGAAAATATGTCTGAAGGGAACAGTAGACAGACTTGGTCATGACAGCTGAATTTACAATGAACTTGGTTTAGGATTAAGAACCAATGGCAATTTTGAATCCATCTCTGAGTATCAAATAATAATTTGAGCGATGACGTACTACAAATGGACCTATTTCTCATGGCATTTACAATTAATGGAAACAGACAAGGGGACCAGGGGAGGGGGGTGGAGGAGGAACCAATTGGAATAGAGTGGGATGCTTGTCTGAATTTTTTAAAATGATCCCTGAAAGATACCAAAGTACTATCCAGTAGGGCATGACAATACATGATTTTCACCTCTAAGTAGTACCAACTTAAAAACGAACAATTGGAAATAATACAGTGAAACCCCTCTATACCGGACTCTACCGGTTTAGAAGGGGTTCAGGTTTATTGAGGTTTATGTATAATCATTGAAAAACACACTGTAGAAGGCAATGCACAATAGCTTGATTACAAACTAATATCATTTTTGAGTATCGTTATATTTATAATGTGTACACGTTATATTCATCTACAGTTTAGTTGTAAACTTCAGCACTTTTTCCGCAGATCTGAAATGCTTTGACAAAACGATCAAGACATCCATTTGAATTGTTGAAATCAGCTTTTTTTGATATTGGCAAGCTTACTCTTGAAGGGTTAGCCCATAAACAGAAATGTTCTTTGATCATGCACATTGAAACCAGTGGAAAATAAGATCGTTCAGATGATCGTATTTGCAGTTGATGCTGAATCGTTTTTTCTTGTTGTTGCTGTATTTTTTTCTAATATGTACTCTTCCTTATTGAATTTGTTATAACCGTTCTCGCTTTTTCCCAGCTAATTGGATGATTTTTATCACTACTTAATGATATTCTGCTTCACACTTGGACGATGATAAGGTGTCAATTTTACTATTTTCCAATTTGAATAGAATCACAAAAGTATTTTTTATGGACTAGCGGGGTCAATTCTATTGTTAAAGATCGTTTTGAACAGAAATTGTTGTCCGGTTTCCGGAATAGAGGGGTTCCGGTTTAATGAGGTTAATTTTACAAAAGATATATAGGGAAAATTTCCGGACCAAAAACTTTGTCTGGTATAGAGTCTAGAATTCCGGTAAACTGAGGGTCCGGTATAGAGGGGTTTCACTGTAGTCTTAAAATCAAGACCTTGTTTTTGAATATCTGTGAATACCCTAAAAGGTACCAACTTTAATTCTGAGAGTCTGAAATCCACTAAGAGACCCTAAAAGGTACCAGATCTCCGATTTTGACCCCTAAAAGGTACAATCAGCATCCCCACCCTCTGATCAATATATACATGTATTGGACTCCCATCCCCCCTCCCCTCCACCATGGGGCAGTTGTACAAAGCCTGAATAAAGTTGTCCACTGCATAGGAATTCTTTAGTATCCAACTGCTGGACAGAGTTATTTGTTAGATAATGTTATACATGTCAAGCAGAAAAAGCTGTAATTTCTGAACACAGAATGGATAAAGGAACTTAATATATATTAAAGTATTAACATATGCTGTTTGTCTTTTTTGTTAATGAATTGTTCATGTTCTTCTTTGCTCAGGCTAAGCCTCGATAGTATGTGATATATTCTTTTGTACAAAGTACATCGCGTGGGAATGCACCAATCCAAGAACAATATAAATACCATTGGTTTTGTCTTGACTGTTTTGTTAATTTACCTCCAATTGAGGCTTAGCCTGAGCAATGAAGAACTTGAAACTTCTATTTTGCTATTGTGCCAGCTAGTCGTTTCTATCATGTTTCTTGTGTTGCTGTTGTGAGTTGTGCTGCTTTTAAAAAATAATAATAAAAAACAATCTAATTCTTATAGGTAGGTGCAAACAATAAATCCATGAAACCCAAATTACTAAAAAGTAACAAAATAGTTCAAATTAAACAAAAGAAACAATAGAATTTACATAAAATTGCACTATTTACTATTCCCGTTTCATGGATTAATTGTTTGCACTCTACAAATTTTTAGCAAAAGTAACAAAAATGTGATTTAGTGATTACCTCACAACCCAAAGATAACAAGAAATTGAATGTATCTTAAATAGTTCCATTCTTTATTTTCCCATCTTAACTTCTTAATTGCACCATTGAAATGTTTCTCCATTTCTCACTAGTTAACAATACAATGTACATATCCCTGACCCCGTGTATCATAATTATTTTAAAAATATGCATGTGTGTGACTGGGTGAAAATGCATTGCACATCAAATGCAAAAAAATAAATATTTAAAAATAATAATGATAATAATAATAAACCCTGAAATCAAAGCTTCTCTAGTGTAAAACATTTGGATGTTCTGATCAACTCCAAATTCTGGCTATTTTTACACTGCTGAAAGAAAAAACTAATATTACAATAAAAAAGATTGCTAAGTTTAGATGAAGTTCTGAAAGTAGCTAGTTTTAGATTTCTTTCACATTGAAATTTTTTGTCCCCTCAAGAATGCAGGAACAATATAGGCCAAATAAGTGAACTAAAGCAACGTGAAAAGGATTCCAGTATACAGATGAGGGCGACGCTTCAGGTGTATTAATGTTGAAGAAATGTTGTGCTTGATCAGTCAGTATGGTACAGTAAAAACCCAAGTATAAGTCAGAACCTTAATTTTTCCACGAAGTTTTTAATCAGGTTCTTAATTATTTTGTACTTGCAGACTTTCAAAAAACGTTTCAAGTGAATTATATTACTTTGGAAATTAAGAACCTACTTAAAATTTCACTCAGGATAAAATCATTTATGGTTCTTATGTGAAGGGTGCTTAAAATGCAAAATAACGTCAGCTTGACAGGTTCTAAAATTTGGGGTTCTTATATGCAGGTTTTTACTGTATCAGTCATATTTACTAAAAATGTATTCAACAGATATAGGCCTCTAAATTCCAAGTACATAATAATTTAATAAAACCAACAGTAATTTACAAATAAATATAATTTGCCCAGAATTTATAGCATTTAATATATTATCTATTTATCATTTGTGTGATCAAACCATTACTTGCCATGAATAACATACCGGTATTAATTATACAGATCACAATTACTAATAAATTAATTTGCCAAAGCAAGCGCAGGGCATTTTAAACAATCTTTTTATCATTAGTATCAATCTGGAATAATGTTCTCTAACAGCTTAAAATATAATTGATCAACAATCATAATATCTGAGATACAGAGTTATTATTTCAATAGAGTGATTGAATTTCAGTCTTATATGAACTGCATTGTGTTATTTTTTTCAAACCAAGAGAAACATTTATTTGCAACCATTTTTGTTGAAGTGTGACCCTCAAAGCTATAGTTACTAAATCTTGTCTAGGAAATGGCATTTTGGTGGACGTCAATCAAAATGCAGACAAAGTATAAGGCAGACTGCCATGCTTGTTTCACATTCAAAACTTTGTCTGCTTTTTGATTGAGGTCCATCCAAATCCCAGTTTCCAGACAAGAGTTTTAGCTTCGAGGGTTGCACTTCAATGAAAATGGTTGTGAAAAAGGTAATCAGAAATCTTTCAGAGCATCAATCCTGTAATAAATAAAATGGCTAAAAACTTAGGGTTTGAAATAGAAGCAGGTTGAAGTCAAATGTCTTTCCAGGTTATTGACTGGTCAAACCTGCAGGTATTGCAATGGCGGGTGACAGCCAGGTCACATTAGATAAAATGGTGGTTTCAATACTCCAATTGACAGTTCTTGTTTACTGAACTCTAGCGTTTTGTTAGCATTATTTGGTATATTTTTTTGAATTTCATTTCTGTCCATGGTTCTCTGAGAAATGGACACAGCTATAAATAATTGGTGTAAATAAGATGCCAGCTAAATTCTAATGAAATAATTGGCATGGCTTGCATAATTTTGAGGTTGGAGTTGAAAAATGCTATGCGGAATTGATGTCTGAAATGATTTCTTACCACATTTTTAGTTTCCAACAAAAAGTGCATTAATCAGCATAAATTATATTATTTTGTTTCAATTCTTTGGATAGAATTTTTTTCAAGCCATTCAGACCCCTGTCATTATGTATAATATTTTGGTCCCTTTCCCCTGGGAATTTCATAATTATATTCTTGGTGTTTTTAGTGAAAAAATCAAAATTAAAAAAAAATGACCTTCTACTCCTTGAATTCTGTTCTGCCTTAACGGAATAACCCATCTTGAGTTCAAAATAAAAACAAATTACTTAAATCTCCACCTTAACTGTCAAGTGAGGTAATTTCTCACTTTTCTTCGATGATCCTTTCATGAAACAATATTAATTCCTGATGGTATGCATACATACTTATTTACAGTGCTCAACTTAAATGTGGTGAATAATATCACTCTAGCTAAGATCCCCACAGTTGCCCTAATACTAAATATACCAGCTACATATTGCTGGCATGGTTGGTCTTCAGACTAGATTACCAAAGACATGGGTTTGATTCCCACCAAGAACATATGATATCTTATCCTCTGATTTCTTTATTTTATCAAGGCAACAGTATCTTGACAGAATGCTGTTTTATCATCTGACAGGAATCAACAAGATTATATAACATTTTTCCAGCATTTAAGCTTACACTTAATAGATTGCTGTAAGTGTACTAAATAACTACTAAAATATTACTGTAAAATATATTACTTTCACATGCTCTTTCAAAGAACAAAGCATTTATAATTTTTAAAACTTTCATCCAGGAAAGTGTTCTACTCCCAAGACTAACCCAACCTTCTTTTTCCAGAAAAAAAAAAACAACCATTAGTTAAAACTCCTTAATCTCACTCAGAAGCTCACTTAAAAAAAGGGGGTTCCTGGGGGTCATGTGACTAAATAGGCTATTTTGTGCAACATTAAATTATTCACCCTCTCCAACTAGCTAGAACCACATTTTATCTGATATGTTTCAGACTACATCAAAGTTGACTAGAGTTGGTTATATCTAGATCACTTATGAGTACCATATTAAGCCTGTATTTCACTTTCAACAGAGCCATCTATTAGAAACAAGCACAAAGTGCTGCTCATTTGCAACTTTTGTAGATTTTTTTTAGAACTGTTGCTTATGGATATATAAAATGATTATGTTGTAAGTGAAGAGCACTGTCGAATGATTTCCTTTAAAACCTTTGTTACTTTTGCATTGTTCCCAAAGTCTGAAGGCCACAGAATTTTTCAGGGGGCATTATAAGCCAGATGGAGTTTACTGTACTGAGACATTTTTTATGGAGTTGCTGTGGGATTACCACTCTTATCTACCAAAGTAGTCTTCATTTCAACGTCTTCAGGTTGACCATTTTGAGCAGCTGCACCCCTTGTTGAAAGAAATGAAACAACATCTTTTTTTTTATCATTGATAGCAATTTTCTATAATTATGCATTAAATCAGTAGATTGAGATGTACCTGAGTTAATGATTTTAGTAATCTTGTGTGTGTTTGTTTAGCTGTTTATCAAAGCAGCTATTTTTTACTATCTGAGTATTAAACTGTTAAAATTGTCCATGAGTTAGTGATTTCAGTTTCCTGTGTGCTTTTGTTTGCCTTGGAAAAGGCAATTTCCTTGGCCCAGTGGTAAATAAGCCCGGGAAAATCATGTTGAGGTTACTGTGTGCTTCAGTTTTATAAACTAGGAAAACTATTTTCAAGGGCTTTTCATGTGTACTTAAAAACGTTTTTCAATTGCTAGGCTTTTCAAGGATTGCAACAAGAACATATTAAGCACAAATCTTGTACGATTAAACTGTTTTGTCTATTGGCTAAGTTCCTGATTCTATCTCCAACACAAACAAGCAGTGATGTAATAAGTACTTACTTTCTTCCAATAGCAAGAACCCCATATAAGGCAGCAGTAATTATAATAGATGTAATGAGTACTTACTTTCTCCCAATAGCAAGAACCCCATATAAGGCAGCAGTAATTATAATAGATGTAATGAGTACTTACTTTCTCCCAATAGCAAGAACCCCATATAAGGCAGCAGTAATTATAATAGATGTAATGAGTACTTACTTTCTCCCAATAGCAAGAACCCAATATAAGGCAGCAGTAATTATAATAGATGTAATGAGTACTTACTTTCTCCCAATAGCAAGAACCCCATATAAGGCAGCAGTAATTATAATAGATCCTGATCCAATAAATGTTGATACTTCCAGACATAGCACAATAGGTGCTAACGCAATCCTGCAAGTACATATAAGTGAATATTGTCAGTATTATAATATTACATGCTTCTTATCAATTCTTACAAATAAATTCAACATGCGATAATATATTGTTGGCTTGCATATAGAATAAAAAAAATTGAACCATTCTTTTGATGAGAAATATCACTAAATGCAAAATCAGTTTACAATTGTTACTACTGTACTCCCACCATGGAAGGTTTTGGAAATTCCAAAGAGGCACAGGAATTTTTCTTTAAATAGTCCTTTTTCACATGCGTGAGATGCATGACAGTTTTAAGATACTGTTGCGATACAGTAGATAATTCAAAGTAATGCTTTCTTTAGCTATAAATTACATTGAAGTACAATTATACAATTTTTTATGATTTCACTATGTAACAGGGTGTGATTTTCCACAATTTTTCTCTGGAAAAAATGTCAGGGTTCAAGTTTAGGTGGAGGTTCCCCCTCCCCTAATGGATGGGTGGAGATGAATACAAGGTGATACTCTGACATGTGATTTTTGTGCAGTCTTATTCAAAGTATAACCCCCCCCCCCCCCATCCAGAATTTAAAATGAGCATCAACCTGTGGAATAGGATCAGTGTTCACACAACTCTGAACTGTATTCCTCCGACCAAGTTAGGATTGCCAATACCACCTCCCCTGGTAGATCAATAGGGATCAATATGAGATGACAGCCTGACATGTAATTTCACACTTACCCAAAGTATAAACATCCTCTCATCCAGAATTTAAAATGCACTTCAACCCAATTACTAAGTGTCACCATCCATCCCATATATTGACAACAAGCAGGCACTTCAAACGCCATTACAAATATACCTAAAAATCTATTTAAAAAAACAAAGAACAAAATAATATAACATTCATGATAACAACTATAACAATGGAAAGAACAATATTGCAAATCTAAAATCCAAGGGCAGACAGAAATATTTTAGCAGCACACTAATGTTATTGAATTCGAAACATAAAATAATAAATGGTGCTTTTGTTTTGATAATAAACCAGTCCTACATTTTTTGGCTCACCCAAAGACATTTTTATTTTATACATTTATTATTGCAAAAAAAAACACACACAAAAAAAAAAAAAAAACAACAACAACAACAACAACAACAAACAAACAAAAACAAAGGGTTTTGATGGAGTGAATTGATATACAGGATCTAGATTCTAAAGAAAATCTCTTCAATGTTCAGATATTACTTTTATCCAGTGGATAAAAGTAAAAGGCTTCATACAAACTGCCTCTGGTGAATAGCACCATACAACCGGGGCCAGACAGGTTTCAGACTTTGGAGAGGAATTTTTACAAATTTATATTTTTCATAAAATGTGTGTTAAATTATTGATGACAAAATATCAAATCGAAAATCACTAGACAAATTGCTGTAAACTCCAAAAAAAATATTCATCTAAGTTAAATGGAATTTTTACAAAAACAACTTTTGAGAAATATATATTCAAAAATTTAAAATAACTAAATGAAATAATTATTTATCTTTTTACTTACATCATTAATAACCCCATGCCAAAGCACTTTGCTGAGAGAGTAAATATTACAAAGAAGCCCATTGCTGTACAACCTAAACGTAAAAACAAAAATGACACGTTTCAAATAATGTAATTATGTAAATTATAAGTAATATTGCGCGAAAATATTACAATCCATAGACAAATTCAATATTTACCTCTTGCAATATTTACATTGTAACACCTATCGATGGTTTTACAAGTATTTAGAGCTGGATGCTCATTTTATTTTTATCGTAAAATGAATGTCAGGTCTTCATCAGCTCATTGTTCGTGCTAAATAATTCACATCAGATATTTGACAGTTAACTTATCTCAAAATGACAGCTTTATAAATTTTAGGGATTTGCTAAAATTTTAACGTCAAACTTTTATCAAATACTCTAACGATTTAAAAACGCTAACAGTACTCTATTAAACTTGAAATTTGGTGACATTTTACAAAGTAAGTTTAATCTTGGGTTCAATATTGTATTTAAATGTCAACAAAAAATTGATGTAAAAGAACGAACAATTTAAAGCAGTCGGGTCGCAGGTGATGGGGAATCAAAGCGAGAAAAGTAATCTACGCCACAAAAATTGATAGTATTTTAAGTATATCACAAGAAAATAAACTACAATAACATAAGGTTAGGAGGTTGGTTTGTAAATTGTTTGGGATCAAAACATTGGTATTTGAAAATTCAAATGCGCTATGTCGCTATTTTCGAGCAGCGAAAGCCGCGGCGACTTTTGGCGTTCATGTACTTACAAAGTGCCGAAAAAGCTCCCCAAGCTCTCACTACAAGTCGCATTCCCTTCGGAACGTCGCTATTCGGTTGACTATCCGCCATATTGTAAACTTTCTTCTATTTTTTCCCGGCGATCTCAATTAATTTTCTTTCATATTTCTATGTTTTTTTGTGTAATCAACATAAAAAGGTTGCTGATTTCTTTGTGACCAAAGCTGCGTGTCACCAAAACATCGGCTTACTATCGATTGACGTCTGAAATAAGTTCGCCGGAAATGTCTAAATAAAGAATTGCGACAATCTATCGACTTCAAAGAAATTAAATCGGGTATGTTTCGGCTATACGAATATTCTACGGAAACCCAATGCGTAGTAAACACAAATATTGACATTTTCTGCGCATGGTTATTGCGAAGGGCAAAAATCGACCAAAAAGTTGGTGTTGAAGATGAGAGATTTCGAGCTACAGGGCTTGAAATCACTCAGATCTTTACCAATACTGCGTATACGTGTACATAATTCTTCTGGGAAGGATACTACATTGAATGTGTCGATAAAAGATAAAGTATCAACCGTAAAAGAAAAAGCATTGGGGGGAGAGTTCCACAAAGATTCGTCTTCATACAAACTTGTGCTTGCTAAATGCCATCGCATTTTGGACGACGGAAAAACACTAGAAGAGGAGGAAATACAAGAAGATGGTATAGTTGGATGTATTTCTATATATTTGAAACGGTTCTAGTTGTACAATTATATAATTTCATTTGTTGTAGATGATTTGATTTTGCTGCGAAGACGTCAGAAACATCCGCATGACGACAAGGTAAATGTTGTTGTTGTTTCCAAATTACTTGGATTTCAGCGAGCTTATCAAAACAAGTCTTCTACATTTTAAGCATTTCGATATCCAAGAAAAGTTATTGATAACTATAAGTCTTAATTTGGTTCAACTTTGTTTGTTTTCGTTGGGATTATAAGACATTACATGCGAAATTTACATGTACACATCTGTTTGATGTCAGAGACAGTTTGTTATTTCTGATTTCAAAACGTCAAAATGGACGTTGCATTGGAATCAATATAATGTAAAAGGTTTTCGTGCTTAATTATATTTGTCCGTTTTGTACTGAAAATGTTTTCGTTTTGAGGTTAAAATGGTCTAAATTTATTCCACATTTGGTTTGTTTGCTTTACTTTGCTAACCAATCCATGAAGTAAGAAATCAGTTGACAATATTATACACTGTGCTCAGTATCTTTCAAGGCATTGATCAAGAACCTACAAATATTTCTGAACATCACCGTCAGTGTATTATCTTTAGATATTATTGGTGCACACCAGCGTTTTTTTCAATGGTCTGATGCATGTCAGCTATTTTCTGTCAGCAGTTTTACATTACTCATTTGCAATTTTCATTCATGCACAAAACATTTTTTAAAACAAAATCATATCTAAGTTACATTTGTTTTAATTGAGAATTGCTATGTTTGAGCAATGTACAATTATAAAACAATTATTGAATTTGGTTGTTGATGATATCGGTAATGATCAATGTCTTAGCAAATGCTATTGTCCTCAGCCTATTGCTTTGGCCAATAACACTCACCTCGACATTGATAAAGATGGATATCATCAAATCCCCATCCAATAATTGTTTAAAATCAGCTGTGTATTGGAGATTGATATTCATAATCAAGGATGAAACGGTAATCTAAAAAAAAAAAAAAAACTGTGGTCATTTGTTGGCTGAAACTGAATTTCATTTCTTTTTTTGTGTTGTTGTTGTTGATGTTGATGAGCTTGCATTCAGACTAAACAATTTTTGTCTCTGACTTGTTGCAAGTTTTTGAAAATTTTGGTTAAACTCTCAACAAGTCAGAGACAACAAATCTAATAACTGGAAATTCAAATGCAAATTAGGGCATCAAATGATGTTTCCAAACTTTAGAGAGGAAACCTAATAATGTTTTTTATTTTATTTCTACAGTGTTTATATGCAAAGCAAACAATAGCTGGGTTCTCTATGCATTCCCTTCATTCTGTTTTGTTTTATCAATAGGCCCAAAAGAGAGTTCCATTTAAAGTGCCTGATATTGCCACCATCCAAAGACTGACGTTAAAACTTGAAGGAAGAAAGAAGGAGGAAGTTGGCGAAGCTGCATCGCTGTCTGGTCTTCCTGTTGATGTATGAAAATTACACTTTAGATTTTAGTACAAAAATATGATGGTTTGGGGGTCGGTTGAACAAAGCGTGGATAGCACTATCTGCCTTATTCAGCAGATAAATTCTATAAAATTATAGGTAGTGGATGACTTTGTAAATAAATGTTATCAATGTAATGCATATATAGTGAATTTCACATAATGCCTCAACACAATCTCTAATAATTGTGTAATCCAGTGCTACAAGCATGAAGCTGATTAGTAGTTAGTATGTATTAGTCTAGGCCTATCACCTGGGATGGTCGTTACCTGCATCCTGAGTCGTTCTTTTACGTCCCCCAGTTATTTGTCAATGAGAAGTGTGGCGAGACGGGACCTCCAGTTTATCGTCCTTATCTGAGAAGAGACGAACCCTTGCAATTATAAATCCAAGAACATTCTCCTCAATTAATTATTTTTCTCCTTCAATAAGTGAAGACCCTGTGTGAGGGTCTGGCTAAGGTTTTTCAAACCTGCAGCCTCTGGGTTAAGCAACTGAGCTAACCTGTTAAATGGATACTTTTAACCAGTATATAACTAAATCCAGGCTTTGGTCAAATAGTTCTGGTTGCAAAATGCTGGTTTGTTGCAATGATAATAGCAATGTGAGATGCTGTAATCCTTAGTCATTCATGTTCCAACCAGACAGTGATTGGCCATTTTTACAACTTCCCGTGAAGATCATGCAAAAA